>PVKP010036655.1:0-22286 GCA_004027715.1 Plecturocebus donacophilus | reverse complement strand
TTCAGATTGGGTCTCTGAGTGGACGTCCGGCTTGTTGGTGATGAAGTTTTTTCTGTTTCTTAGTTTTCCTTCGGGGGGCGCCCCTTCCCCACAGAGCTGGGCCTTCCCGGGTTCAGCTGTGCTTCTCAGTCCTCAGCGCTTCCAATTGTTGTTCTCCTTGTGGGGATGGGACCAGCGGAGCCCAACTAAAAGGGCACCACCCAGTCCCGCACACTCCGCACCGAGAAGCGCCGCGCCGGCCAAAAGAGTCGCCAAAAGATTCCCTCTCCGGGAATCTCCTAGTCCGTGGGCATCAAATATTCGTCTGCAATTGCGGCATCCACTCACTCTCTGCACCCTCACCGCGAGCCACAATCCCGAGCTGCTGCTACGTGGCCATTTTGGATCTCTCTGCCAAAAATTTCAACATCTGTGTCATGTCTACATGGACATCTGTTGATTGTCTTTTTCCCACATAAGTTGGGATTTTCCTGATTCTTCATGGGCTGAGTTGTTTGGGACTGTATCCTCAAAATTTTGAATATTATAAGACTGAGTTTTCTTTAAATACTGTGGATAATGTCGATATATTTGTTTTAACAGGCAGTTATCCTGGTTGGGTCCAGACCTCAAATTCCCCCCAGCTTCCTGTGGGTTGTAATTTCCATGTCAGCTTTGTTTTCAAAGCCTTTTTCCTGGGTTTCACTTCTGTCCCATATGCATCCCACCCAGTGGCCAGTCTGGGGCTTGGGCAGAGGTCTGTCTGTGAACTCCAGAGGTCCGTCTGTTAGCTCAGTTCTAAAAGTCTTTGCTGTGCCAGCCAGGATCAAATCCACACATGAACAGTTCTAGAGTGAGCCCGGGGCTTTACAAACCCTTTCATGGGGCTGCCTTCCCAAGCGACTCCTTCTCCCCATTTGCCCCGGTATTATCCAGTTCCCTGTGGTTTTTGAATCTATGGTCAGAAGGTTTGAGGTTTTACCCCTGCTTTGCCTATGCTCTGCTGCGCACTTCCTGCGACTGTGCCTGAGTCCAAGACCAAGCTGTGGGAAGAGAGAGACAGGAATAGTCAATGAGGATTCACCCCACTGTCTGGGGCCACTGCCTCAGATGGGAGAGGAAACTTTCATTTTCGCAGGGTTCTAGGTGCCTTCAGTCCCCCACTGTGGCTTCTACCAACTTAGTGGGATTACTTGGGAGGGAATGCGAGAATAGAGAAAGGAAAAAAAAAAGGAAGAAAAGTGGAGATTTCCTCTACTCTCCCTGAACATCAGGAGACGCCCTGCCTCCTGGAACCTGAGCTACCAGGCTGCTCCTGGCGCCTCCTGCCTGCGCCAATGCCCACCACAGGTGCTAGGCAGCCTAGAGTAGGGGCGAGCAGGATACCGGAAGGAAAAACAATGGTGACCTGGCTCCTAGTTTCCAGGTACTTTGAATTCTGGTCTTCTTCCCCAGTCTACCTGCTACTGTTTACTTTTCAGATTCCTCGAATAACTGCTCTGTGCATTCTGTCCAGGTTTCACTCCTGCACTCTGTGAGAGACATGGGGTGGGAGTGTGCTTACCCAGAACGGAAACTGAGATCCTTTGTTTTTAAATGAAATTTTTGCATGGGTTACCTGAATTTTAAACATCACTGCACAATTTATAACTGACTCTTGCTCTTTCTGAAGGAGGGCCAGGTCTGAGAAACAGGCTAATTACAGGAGAATGCTGAGGGGAAGGAATGTGAACTGCACCCTGCACTCCCCTTCCCTGCCTCCCCTCCCCCCTGCACTCTCCCCCACCCACCTGCAGCCTTCAGAAGCCCTGGGCACACACTGAGGGTGTTACAGAAATGTAACAGCAGCGCTCACAGTCTTAGCCAGGAGTGGAGTCATGTTCTGTCCGGATACCATTCTATGCCTTTCCCTCCCCCAGCTACTCCCACCCCCTTTATAAAAAGGAATAAACAATTTCCTTCAGTCATTGTTTCCTGCCCACTAACAGATGCTCTTAATTAGCACAAAATTGCAGCCAAATTGCTAAATAAATCTATTTTACTTGTTTTGGATTTGTTTCTCCCAGAAAGCTTAGGCTTCTCCATCATCAACACATCAACACACACTCACTTGATTGTTTAGTTGGAGTCGAGGACTGAAAACCTAGTTCCTTGTTTATTTCCAGGTGCACAACTGTGATGCACAGAATCAAGGGTTAATCGTCTTTCCCAGCAGAAAACTGCTGCTTTTGAAACCATTCAGGAGCTTACTAGGGGTGGGAACATGCATTTGAGAGTACTGAAACTTTATAAAAAATATCCCAAACACTCTATCCGTTATCTATCATGATAAAGAAACTGATCATTGACATCAGTCATCATATAATTTCATCCTCCAAAGGACTGTAGCCTTGAAACACAGAGGAATGGAGGCTTAGAAGCATCCTTTAGGTTTATTTTATATAAAAAATGTAGAAACATGCTTGTAAAGCTGATGGTGGCACTATTTTTTGATAATGTCTTCATGGGCTGCCTAAGGTCATTCATGGGTGTGAGAATATGGTCTGTGAAGGAGGATGCTTTTATTCCAAATTTTAAAACAAAGAAAGCTTCTGCCCAGCACAGAATCAATAGCTCCCTTTCCTAGGTCATGAGTAGGCCTGTTTTTTTTGTGTACATTTTAAAATTGCTACCAGTTTTGCTTGAAGCTCATGATCTTGAATTAATATATTTCTATTATGTGTACAAGTGTAAGCTGGTAGGCAAAGGAGTATTTTAAAAGATTGTGGGGGCTTTTTTGGCATTATCTTTTAGGAGTAAAATCTTGGAATTCAGCTTCATGGCTTGAGAGAATCATTTCTTTTTTTCAAGAAACAAAACTTTATGCTGAGATCACAAATGATAAAAATATCCCAAAGCCTCATGGCTGTGCTTGTTGCAGTCTTTCTGAGTTAAATTCATTATCTCTATGCACTGAATGACTCGGTGATCACTTTTTACCCTTCGGGAGGTAGAATCTCAGATATCTGCAAAATAGTCACTATATAACTTGAGTTAGTTGTATATGGAATCTTCTGCTGTCCTTAATCTAAACTTTGGATTTTTTTTCCTAGTAATGAAGAAATTTGCCTCTCATTAGAAGAAGGCTGCTCACTTTTCAATGCACATTTTCTGGACAAGGTGCCAGATAAGGCCTTTGCAAAGCCAAAAGCGGGCTGCTTCCTTACTTTGGAAATCAGGACCGCACCTGCCCTGAGAAATCCTTGTCTGAGGTGGGGCCGTCCCCTCTGTATGAATGCCCTGGTGGTTTAGAAATAGAGGGGGTCCTCATTCCTGCAGGAACTCAGGAGCAAAGCCGCTTCTCTGTGGCACCTCATTGTAATGCTCCATTTGACATTTCAACTCAGGCCTGCTGAGGACAGACAAACAGACCAATCCAAAATGATGGTATTTCCAGCCACCTCTGCTTACACTGCTGCTTTACCCGTCTGAAAAGGAAGTACAGGTGGCAGGCGGGATTGGGAATCCATGTTCCCACCTCCTGGGAGCAATGGGGATGGCGTTGTTATGGCCACTTGATATTTGAAGATGTGGATGATAGACATTTAATATGTCCTGGCATTTAGAGAATTGTTTGGAGTAAAATCACAATGATTTTTTTAAAGAAGCTTTTAAAAAGGGAAAGATTATTTTTGTCCTTTTCTATTTAACCTGCCATTGATGTTTGAAGGTGCTCAGAGAATTCTCTTTGTGGGAATTTGGGAAGGACAAATGTTGATATGTACACTAGAGAATTAAGACAAATGATAATTGAAAGAGATGATAAAAGCTAGTGGTTTCCATGGGGAAATAATCACAAACTGCTGTCAGACTGATTCCAATAAGAACATTGCTTTATGTGAAATGTTTTTTAAACAGCCCAACCAAAGCATTAAGCCAGAGCACTTCTGAGGGCATCTATTTGCAGTGTTTCTATTATATCCCCATCTGAGACTCCTCAACTTAACATTATTCACTGTTCCAGCTGCTGTGCTTAGCTTCTTTGTGGTCAACACTCAGTTGGAAATGAAAAATATTAGGTTGTAAGAAGAATACTATTTGCGGACCCTTAAGATAATTCTATAGTTTCACCATATTGATTTACCATATGGATTCGAAATTACTGATCTATGAAGTTACTTTTGTGTGTTAGCCCAGGTTAAATGCTACTACCGTGTTTAGGGTGTCTCTTTAATAATGCAGGAAACACCTTTGATGTGCTTTTGGGCTTCTAGCAGTGGAGACTGCTTCCCATGCTCTGCCTTTGTATTTTCAGGCATTTATTTTGGAGTAATACTCAGGCACTGCACCTTTCTGTGCCCCCAGCATACCCTGTTGAGATTTCTGTCAGGGCCCCTATAACCTTTATTGCATTCATTGGTTTACACAGCTGTGGCCTATATTAAATTGTAACACAGAGCCTGGCATGTGGCACAAATGCCCACTGAATGAATGAATGACTCCTTGGTCAAGTCTCACTGCCTCTTTCCAAAGAATGCTGGAACAAGAAGCCTTCCATTTGCTCCTGCTGGCCCAACCTCCAGCCTGCTCCACCCTGGGAGGCTGACCTGTAGGGACCAAGCACAGCCTCACTTTGAGTTTGAGGCAGGAGATTGTTGGGTGGGGCAGACAGTTAGTATGGAGTATGTAATAGGATTGTCTGTATTCCTCTATTACAGACTTCTCCATGTAGTTCCCTTTAGGCTTGTAAGGGCTCTCTGGTGTTACCAGACACAGATATTGCATTATTTATTCCTTATTGGTTTACTTAAGCCCTGCCTACACCTTTGTAAATAGTCTTTTTGTTAAATTCTCTCAAATTAGCCAGTTTGAATGAGCCCACTGGATCCTGCTAGGACCCTGACTGACTGCCCAAGTCACCCAGATGACAACCTTGGTTATAATCTAGACATCAGAGGGGTGAATGGTGTAATACCTTTCCTCACTCATCGTATGCACACGGCCAACACTCCTTTAACAAAAGAGAGGTTAATGAGAGAAAAGCACAACAAATGTATTAATCAAAGTTTTACATGACATGGGAGCCCTCAGAAATGACCCAACGATGCAGAGAAAATGATCTTTTTTAATGCTTAGTTTCCATGAAAATGTACAGCTACATGGAAGTGTGATTGGATAAAAGGGTCTGATCTCATAGTAATAGACTGAGGGGGAACCTCAGCAAGGACTGTCTGTTCAGCTTCTTCTTGGTCTCTCTGGGTAGCGTTTTTTCATCCTGGGTATGGGGCAAGATCCCTCTGGAACAGAGGTATTGGGGAGAAGGGAGAGAGTGTCCTTTATAGATTTTATGGCTTGCTTTGGTGAAGAGCGTCTCCAGTTTCTCTCACCTGCCTTGCAGAAGAGAAATTCTGGTTTCTAGCACTCACTTTGGGGAAGAAAGAGGAGTGAGGGGCAGGAAGGAGCGCAGATCAGAGATAACTTTCCTTTGAGGCCCATCCAATGCCCTTTTGAGACAGCCAAGTATAAAGCGGACCCGGGAGAAACTCTGACGGGCCTGCGCACTGGGAGGAGTGCACGCTGGGGCGGAGCCTCGGGAAGTTGGCAAGGTTTGCAGCGGGGAGGAGCCTGGCCTCTCCTGGGTTGGAACCTGGGATTCAATCTGTGAGGCAGGAAGCCAGCTAGCAGAACTTTAGCTTTGCTGAGAGTCCCTGTTTCCCATTTTTTTCCTTTTTGCCCAAAAAACTCCATTTTTCTCACCCTTCAAAGTGTCTGTGAACCCAGTCTCTCATGGTCATATGACAAGGAGCCCATTTTATCTGCACGAAAGAGAAAGTCCTACAACACTTCAAAGTACATAACATGCCAAAGCACTAGACTTAGGGGAATCATGTTCTGAGCCCCAACAACATGGTCTGTCTCCCTTGCATTATTTCAGTAACCCCCTTTTCTAATCCAGCCTACCTCTGAATTAGAATCAGCTGGAGCAGGAGTCAGTAAACTACAGCTTGCACGCCCAATTCAGCCTGCTGCCTGTTTGTGTAAATGGAGCTTTATTGGAAGAGAGCCACGACTATTTGTTTACTTACTGTCTGTGGCTGCTCTTGAGCTACAACAGGAGGCGAGGAGTTGCAACAGAAACTGTGTGGCCTGCAAAGTCTAAAACATTGGCTATTTGACCCGTTATAGAAATGATGTGCCAACTCCTGATTTTGAGGAAAACCATAACGTGTGACCTTCATCATTTTCATCCAGGGCCTCCTGTGCCAGATGCTGGAGGCCCTTGTGAGTGGTCCATGACAGTGAAGTGGGAGATTTTAAACCCTGGGCCTCGCGGAGTGCTCTTGGGACATCACATTGCTGTGTTGGCTGCTGCAGCAACCTGGGAAGCACTCTGTCAATGTGACCAAGCAGGGCTGGAGGCATTTGTGTTTAAATGTGTTTGTAATTTATGATTCCAGAATCGAATAATTTCTTAAAGAGAACAACTCTCCTGAATATTTTAGCATTTTCCTATCAAAGTTATTTTGTACATATCTGTCTTCCCCACCTGACCGTGAGTACCTCTTGGGAGAGCCTGGGTTTTAGTCATATCTGTACTCACCAGTGCCTGGCACAAAGTGGCTAAGGCTCAGTAAATATTGTTTGCCCAAATGGTAATCAACATCGAATTCAAGGAAGGAAAAAATAAATGGGGGTGGGGGATTGGGAGGCATTACCTGGGAAGATGTATGACTTAATGTTCTCCAGCTCTCTTACTCCAGTCTCTGCCTGCTCAGCCTGCACAGAACAAGAAGAGCTATAAGAAAAGGCTGTTCTTCCAGGAGGTGCCCCTCAGGGAAGACTGGCTACATGATTTGTGGGCCCAGTTTAAAATGAAATGCAGGGCCTCTTGTTCAAAAATTATCAAGAATTTTGACCAATTCTAGGTATACTGCCTATGAGTTCACAAGGAGAAGTAATTAAAAGATAATAAGATTACTAAGAATTTCAAGACAGCATCAGCAGAGCATTAAACTGAATATGGCCTCCTAAGACTGCACAGATTGAATGCCCATGCAGATGGCGCTGCTCTATGGGTTCCTGAAAAAAGGCAGCCTGCGGAAACCAGGGAAGGCTCCTTCAATCTAGAGGGACTGCATGGTGCTCAGCCCCTACAAGGGCAGTGCAGGCTGTGAGGATGTAAGACTGGGGGCTCTACAGGGTTTCTGCAATGGTGTGTGTCTAATGATGCCTACACCGAATAATCCTTCATCACTTCCAAAGCACAGCCATTGATCTCAGACCCTCATATGAGAGTGAATTCCTCTTCCCCAAACCCAGATAGATGGTCTGGCTTCACACAAACTAACCTTGTTCCCCACTACTTGTTTTCTGTGTAACCCTGAGTCACCTAGGCCACCCCCTCTAGGGGCAATAAGCCACATTTGTACTAAAGTGTCTCATGGCTGGCCTGTCTAGATGTTTCTTGTTTGGGTTCAGACAGTTCCCACCACAGTACTTGACTGGAGAACACTGTGTATATGTGAATGGTCCCTTTATCTTCCCCCAGAACCCTCCCCTGCCCACTTCTTCACCATAAAAAGGGACTTAGGGGTCCATTCTCACCACACTGCAGGAACCCTATGCTATGACACTCAAAGCCTTTCCTGGTGCTAGACATTGACCCCACCAGGTACTGGAGCTCTCCCTTCCCCACCCTGTGCAAGCCCTCCCCGCCCCCACCCCCTGCCGGGAATTGCAGCCATCCTCTTGGAGGTCTCCCACTGGTGACAACTGTAGGTAGAGGGTTTTGAGCTCTAATAACGATTTCCTGACTAGTGCCCCCTTCTCACTGAAGGGGCTCCCACTTTTGCTTCCTCCAGACCACTGCGTTCCCCTAAGCCTTCATCCACTGATTCTTACTGCAAAAGGGGGCTGAATGGGTCATCCTTAACCACTCTGCTTATGAGAGCGCCCGTAACCTCTGCTAACAGGTGGCGGCTGCCTCACAGTGCTAGAAAGCCACCCTCCCCAGCCCTGGTGATGACAGCTCCCGGATCCTCGCTCTGCACATGCAGGGTTCCAGCAGCCAAGGGATATGGCCCCAGCTCCTTACACTGAGGGAAATAAGCAAATGCCCAGAGCATTTCTTTCCCAGAAAGAGGAGCCCCCAGCATTATGGTGGTTTGCTTAGGGAGGCACATATTCTTGAAGCTCTAAGTTTTGGGAAACTGTCGTTGAGAGGGAGTTTTTCTTCCCAGTGGAGTACAACCTCATATATAATAAGCTGCAGTTAAGGGAGAGCCCAGTGGGGTCAAGTGGAGTTTGCCTTTGATCATAAATGCAGAGTCAGACAGTCCCGGGGCCTTACGTACTCTCCTGCTTAACCTGGGAGCTGGGCTGCCTTGGGCCTCATTTGTTTCCCTCTGACTGATGTGGCCTTAATGACAGCAGCTCCCAAAGAGCCCCTGCTGCCTGTGCGCACGTGCGTGTTTTGCTGACAGCTAAAACAGCCTGACGCCCTCTCTGATACCGTGTTCTCCTCCCACCCAGCTCCTCCTTCCTTACACACAACCTGTGTTTTCTGTTTCTTGCAGAGTCCCCGTTGGCATATAGATCTCCAGCCTTGGGCAGGCCCTGCTCAGTCCCTGGATGAAGAAGCCTGGAGGTTCCTGAGATACATCAGCACCACCCAGGTTGTGTTTCAGGCTCAAACCAGTTAGAGAAGAATGTAAAAGATCCTGATTGCCCCTTTGGAAAGAAGGAGGTGGGGAGGTTCTCAGCGACTCCTGATAAGGACTTGACGGGGAAGTGTGTTCAGAGGCATTGTTGCTTATACTCATCCACTCACTTGGAGGCAGATAAGATGCTTTCCATTTGCCAGGGCATGTTCCTACTTCCAAGAGTGTCACCAACCTGAAATGTTTAAATGATTCATCCCAAAGTGTTTTAAAGATCCACTTTAGAAAATTGCTTTGGAAAACCATTTGAAATGACAGATTGGTCCCCATGAGTAGGCAGTCGAGTATGTCACAAAATAAAACCATCATCTAGTGGTTCAAGCACCATTTTGTATTTGAAGGAACTTGCCTTTCCACTCTTCTGCCACAGATGCTTGGCAGCCAGGGACGTGCTAGGCAAGAGAGCAGAGGAGGCTTTGCAGGCAGTGTGCTGAGTTAATGAATCCAAAGGCTCTCTATCCTCAGAGCACTTTAAATCATTACTGAGCACAGGCCTTTATTAGTGACTTAACACATTGTGGCAGCTCCTGCCCACCTCAAGGCTGAGCCAGTGCCCTGAGCAGGCAAAGAGACTGTCTATTAAGGAAAGTCTATGGCTTTTGACATGTTAATCAGGAGGTTCCATTCTCAAGTTGCCTGATCCCAGGGGGAAGGAGAGACACAAAAGGAAATCAAGGCCCAAGGGAAATTTAGCCCTGAACTGAGAGGTGCTAGCAAATTAGGAGCTCAGACTGCCTGTGAGCTGCACATGGACTCACTCAGGAAGCTGCACAGTGGAGCTGGTGCTGTATGGGGGATCCCGGATTTTAAAAATCTCCCTCAAGCCCACAGTTGGCATCCCTCTTCTCCTCCACAGCCTCTCTGGCAGCAAAGCCCACTTTTCCTCTGTGGGAGAGAACATATTTCTAGATCTTTAGGAGGTGAGTTAGTTTAGGGGTAAAAGAAAGTCCCATTTCTCATATAATGCAGTCAGAGAGGTTTTAATATTTGTCACTCAAACATGGATGTAAAAGCTTGTTGCATTAATCATGAGTGATGGGATAATGAATTAGTCCCTGTGCTTCTCATGATTTTATCTTATTTTGCTGCTGCAAATTAATTTGATGGACTTAGGCAGACTTAATTAAAATACTGAAATTTTAATTTTGTAGTTCAATTTTCCATAAAAGATAAGAATCTGGACCTCTTAACTGTGATTTTCAAAAGCCCTTAAAGGCTCCAGAAGAAAATAAGAGGTGTTAATTTTATGAATTGGATTTGAGAACTATGGGCTTCACCCACCAAAATAAATTTACATAGTGCAAGCCACCAAATTCCATTCTGTATCTATTTCATGTTAATGTTCCATAACTTATAAAAGGCATGTTTGCTTAGAAGTTATTGAGGCATGAAATGGTCAGTTTTAGATCCCTTTTGGATCTTTTCCAGAAATTATGGACTGAGGGGAGAAAAATTCTTTTTTTTTATTTTATTTTTTGAGACAGAGTCTCCCTATGTCGCCCAGGCTGGAGTTCAGTGGCACAATCTCAGCTTACTGCAACCTCTGCCTCTCGGGTTCAAGTGATTCTCCTGTCTCAGTCTACCAAGTAGCTGGGATTACAGGAACCCGCCCCTATGCCCCACTAATTTTTGTATTTTTAGTAGAGACAGGTTTTGCCATGTTGGCCAGCTGGTCCTGAACTCCTGATCTCAGGTGATCCACCTGCCTTGGCCTCCCAAAGTGCTGGGATTACAGGTGTGAGCCACTGCGTCCGGCTGAAAATTTTTTTTTTTTTTTAAGCATCCTCTGTAGTCCAATCTTGTAAACCTGCATGCTTTACTTTGCTTCTCTGGCTCTCTTTGTGCTGATTCTAAAATGGAAGAGATTATATCAAAATTATTTCTACGATCTCTCCCAATTCTGTGAGCTTGTACTGTGCATACAGTAGTATAGAATGGTTATTAACCAAGTATTTTTGAGTGCCTACAAGGTGCCAGGAACTGTTCTGGGCCCTGAGGATACAGTCTCTGCCCTTAAGGATCTAACCAACTTGTGAAGGTAGATAACTGGATATATAATTACTATTCAGCTTGATGAGCAATAAAAGAGAATTTGTTGTTGAAGCTCACTAGAAGGATTTTTGTCCTCTAAAAAGAATGATGTAAAGTTCCAGACCTTACAGTGGTTTTTAATGGGGGCCCATTTTAGCCGGGTAAGGTTCTGTGCTTTGATGTACTTCTGGGTTACTGGAAGGCCAGCAGGTGGGAGTCACCAGAGATGACACTAAATGGTTCTTAATCAGAATCCTTTACTAACCAATGCTCCCTCCCCTTCTGTATGTAATGCAAAGCTTTATGGTTGATTTTGTGGCTTATGCCTCGTTTAGAAGTCATCTTGACAATGAAAGTCTGCAAAACTGGCAGAATATTAGAGTCATTCTTACCTAAAACTTCCAGTTAGCAGAAGTGAGTCATAATGGGCAAGGAAAAAAAATGAAAGCTCTGAAGGTACTAATGCAAATTCCACCCCCATCCTCTTCTGCTGCTTTTTAACATTAAGAAATTTACTTCCCCCAAATCTGTGCTGAAGCTTGTACAGCAAGGCCAGCATCTGATATGTGCATCACAGATATATGCATGTCTCAGTTCAGAAGGAATTTGTTGAACACCTGCTTTGTGGCTGGCACTGTGCTGGGCCTTGGAATATTAAGCCTCAATAATATACCCCTCCATACTGGTAAATAGCTAGGGTGCAAGAGAGTTGGGTGTTCTCTAACAGTGGGCAGAGAGATGGCTGGGGAAAGTTTCCTAGGCTGGTGATCTTGGGAGCAGAGACTTAGTGCATAGGACAGCATGGGATGAGACAGCAATGGGCGTGGCACCCCTAGACTTGTGCATTGTGGTCCTGGAGGCATGGTTGGGGCCACGCATTTTTAAATGAAAGTCCCGAGGATATGGTGTTAGGATAGAGTATGCAGAACATCAAGCTCAGTTTAATTATTTATTATTATTATTTTAATCTGAAAGACCATGATACATAGCAGAGTTCTGCAGTCCATGGTACACTATCTGCTGCTAACAAATAGTTAAATCATAAATACAGTGCTCTGTTCTAAGGGAAGTCTCCAGATTCAGCTTTTTATGGCAACCCCCAAACCATATGCCTCCAGGAAGCATGCCTTGCAGTATAAAATTAATCTAAGCAACAGTGGCTGTTTTAAAAAAGAAAATATGTTTTAAAGCCTGTTTATCTATCTATCTATCTTTCTATCCATCTATCCATCCATACCTATCCCTCTATCTAGTTATCTACCCATCTGTCAATTTGTAAGAATAACCTAAGAATAACAACTCATGCTCTGGATATTTGGACTATAACTTTACAACAATAGTATCTGTTGTATTTACTGCTACACACACACACACACACACACACACACACCAGGATAAAAACAATAAACATACAATTCTGCCCTTAAGCCTTTCAAAAATAATGGTACTGTATAAACATATAGCATAGAGTTGATTATTTTGTAAACATGCAGAAGATCATTGAAGTGATTCTTAAGTTCCAAAATTTTAAGGGCTCCCTTTGCCACATTCTACTTATACTTTGGCAGAAATGCCATTCAAGCTTTTGGGATCCAAAAGGAAATGAAAATAAATTAGATCCCTTTAAGTTAAATAACTAGAAAAACATTTTAGAAAATATTTTTTCCTGGAGTCTGTTTTCCTTTATCTAGGCCTAATTTGCTTTATTTGGCTAAAATTACAAGGGGAATTAGAGAGACAGAGAACATAATTAGTTGAGATGGAACTTAGCTAGAAGTTACTGCCCTCGCTTATTTTGCTTATAAGAGAGTTTATTGAGGCCCTGGCCATAAGTCTTAACTAGAAAGTTTGAAAAATCAATACTTAATTAATTTTTAGGAGCAGAAGTTTATGGAGGACTTTCAGTTGTTTACAAAAGCTAATGTCTGTCAATGAGATGGTTAACAAATGGTTAAAATCGAATAATTCTTGTGTTTTTTTTTTTTCTGAGCTAAGGAAGGAAGAGGGACATTATCAGAGGGAGTGAATGAAAAAGAATGTCTCTTCAATAGGGATATATCTGTCCAAGATGAAATCTGTAGAGTAAGAAGAAATGCTTAAAGTAGACAAAGTGTCATCTTTAATAAAGTAAAACCCTAGTTCCTGACTTTAGCAAAGGAGTTGCAGCTGAATCTGAAAGTCCTGACTCCTCATCTTCAATGCCTACCTGACTCTCGGAGGCCTCTGGCTAATTGTCAATGCCAACCCCTTCAGCCCATTGTTAGTGGTGGAGGTTAGAGGGGCTGCTGTTTTCAGTTTAAAGCTCTGGCCCAAGTGTGGCCTCTTTTAATTTGCTAAGGCAGAGATGTGACTAGGCTGGAAAATTTCACTGGGGCTTTACAAAAGGCCTCCAGTAAACTCAAAAGGCCATCTGCATAAAAATCACCCAGGGGAGCTTATTAAAATGCATGTTCTCAGGTATCAGCCTGAGAGATTCTGAGTTTGTAGATCTGGAAGGAGGCTCAGGAATCTGCATTTTAAGTACCTTCCAGGTGATTCTGATGTAGGTGGACCACGCCTTGAGAAATACTGTGGGAAAGGCTAGAGCTAGGGTTTTCATGGCATAAGGAAGGAATGATGAGCAAGGACCTGCAACACATCACATCTTGATCTGTCATTATGGAGGTCTTCAAGGACATGTACACAAAGAACAATAGCAAATCGGAATCATAATACCACTTTAATAAAAATATCCCAGGAGGCTTCCCCGAAGCAGATGGCTCAGGCTTATAAGGTCCAGGCATGCTTTTGGGCACACAGAACTGCCCTCGACTAACTAGCTTCCCATTCGAGGTGGGGCTCAGGAAGCTGCCCATGTTTAAGGCACAGTAATCTGCCCACTAGCAGAACAGAGTCCGATGAACACATTGAGCTCTGACTAAGTGGATTAGCAACTTCTCTTCCCTTAGGCGAGTGGGTGGGGAATAGGAGCTGGGCAGGCAGAGACATAATTTCCATTTATCTGTAGGAGAATAGTAGGAGATGAATTATCAAATTAACATGTTGATGCACACAGTTAATAAATGTATTCTGTAGCTGTTGCTTCAGAAAAGATTCAATTCCATTTTCTCTGATTATTTTTTCTGTTAAACAGTGGTTGAAGATAGAGAAGTAGAAAAATACTGGATTCAAGGAAAAGATATATAGGGGTTTCACTTTTTCAGCTTTCCTCTGAAAAAAAGGAAATATCCTAGCAGAAGACTCACATTCACTGATAAATAGTGCAGGATGGTATTGCCAGGCCAGCTGTAGGTGATAGCAAGAGTAATGCCGATGCTGGTTAGTCAAATAAGCTCCACCTAAAATGATCTTCTTAGATTAAAATTTTGGAAAATCAGTTAAATAAAAGATTAGACAAACCTAGAATAGCTTCTTTTCTTTTTTTATTTTTATTTATTTATTTATTTTTTGAGACAGGGTCTGGTCTTGCTCTGCTGCCCAGGCTGGAGTGCAGAGGCACAATCATGACTCACTGCAGCCTCAACCTCCCCAGCTCAATCAATCCACCCCCCTGAATAGCTGGGGCTATAGGCATATGCCACCATGCCTGGCTAGTGTTTGTATTTTTTGTAAAGATGAAGTTTTGCCATGTTGCTAAGACTGGTCTCGAGCTCCTGGGCTCAAGCAATCCCCTGCCTCAGCCTCCCAAAATGTTGGGATTATAGGCGTGAGCCACAGTGCCCGGCTCTAGAATATCTTCTTAAGAAGAAAATTGCTTGCTGTTAATGTTTTCCAATGCATGAATGCAATGATTCTCAAAACATTCTTTGCATCTGGAGCAGTCTGTGGTCTATGCTGTGACAGCAAAAGCTGCTGCATTCATGGAGCATCATGATGACTGAGAGTTTTAAGGGATTGGGGAAAAATACTGTTGCTCGGTAAGGTAAATATCGGCCACAGAACTTATTTTCCTTATTTTCTTTGGTTTCAACAGCCTGCCTCAGCCGTGCAAATGTACCAGCCTGAAACACAAGTCAGAATTCCTTGTGAAGTATATTTGCTTTGTGTGCAGTTGAAATTAGAGACTTGCTTCTGTTTGACTTACACACACATTCCCTTTGGTTTTCTTGTCTAATTTTGATGGATGAGTTAAGAAAAGTGCTTCTGTTAGCTCAGGAAGAGCCTCCTGCCTGGGGCTCTTGCCCTTCTTTCCCAGACGGAAGTACATTAGAGCAGTGTATCACAAAGAACACTGCCTTATCAGCAGGGACTGCCAATTAATTTCACTTGACCTGTGATCAGCTGTTTACCCTGGATGACACCTGTCACCTTTCGGGACCTTAGTGACCCCACCTTATCTGCCTGAAATAAGGGATAGCTAATCTTGGGAGTATGCTTCTGAGATCTATGCCTATGATTGTGCCCCACATCTTATAGCAGGGACTCTGGATAACAAAGACCTCTATATATGGTGAGCACTGTTCTCTGTGTCTGGATGCATGGTGAGCATGGTTCTCTGTATTTGGAATGCCCTTCTTGGCCTGAGCCTCTCAGTTCATCTTCCAGTACTAGCACCCCTCTACAAAGCCTTCCTGGCACCCCCGCACCTCCCACCTTTTGCTCCTGATTTGTTCTCTCCTGTACATCTGCACATGGCTACAGCAGCTCTTAACTTCCCTCCAAACCTGCATATAGTCTCCATGAGATTACTTATTATTTGGTAATTGAAATTCCTCCGAACACTTTATAGCAGTCTTGTGGTTCCCTGGGGAGGAGAGTAGTTAGCAGTGGAGAAGGATATAACTTTCCTATTATGGTTTTCAGGGATGGGGAAGCAATAAGTCCCTACCTGCTATTTATCATCCAACATTTTAAATTATTCACATTGATTTCCAATCTTTTCAGATTGCATGCAATCACATGAATACAGACAGCCTGGCTACTGACTCTAGTCCTACACACAAGCCCTGGTCAGTGTGTCTTGACGACAGGTTCAATTTAGCTCATCAAATCCGCAACAAGCAGTGCCGCCTCTACTCCTTAGGGTGAGTACATTTTTTACAGCAGAAGAAAACACAAACACTCCTTCAGGCAGCCCAGGCCTTCTCAGCAACACAGAGTTAGAAATGGTTGCAGTGTATAACTGGTGCCATTCTTTGTCTGCTGTCATCATTTCAGGCTGATCCGTCTGTTGTATAACTGGAAGCACATACAGATCACTGAGGTCTCCTTGGCCGGAGGCACTTTGCCTCTCATTCTGCTTGTAGCAAGTTGGCAGCCCTGTTCTCAGCATGCAGATGATCCTCTTGGTGAAACCAGTGATATCCAGTTAGAATAAGAGCATCCTTAGTATTAAGAGAGAGAAGAATATTACTGTGTGCAGCCAAAAAAAAAAAAAAAAGAGCATGTTAGATTTTTTTTCTTTCTTGAGAGGGGATCTCACTCTGTTGCCCAGGCTAGAGTGCAGTGGCAGGATCACAGCTCACTGCAACCCTAGCCTCCCAGGATCAAGTGATCCTCCCACCACAGCCTCCTGAGTAGCTGGGACCACAGGCATACACCACTACACCCGGCTAATTTTTTGTATTTTTGGTAGAGACATGGTTTTGCCATGTTGCCCAGGTTGATCTTGAACACCTGCGCTCAAGCAAGCCACCCGCCTTGGCCTCCCAACGTGCTGGGATTACAGATGTGAGCCACTGCACTCAGCTGTATGTTAGAAATTTTATGCACAGTTATGATGTATAAATAATGACCATTGTTAGATTTGTATGTTTTATATCAATGATAAATCTATATCTAGTTACATTTTTTAAAAAAGGAATAAAAGGGAACTCTTATAAAAAACCATGTCATGTTGTCAAAGCTGAGAAAAAATGGTATCCAGTTATTCAGGTTGAAAATGACCTAGATGTACAAATAGATTAAGAGAACTTTTTTGTAAAAGGATGACTACAAAGTAATGGGACTATTTCGCCAGAATATACCAGTACTTAGATAAAAACTGTTCTGAACTTACAAATGATATATGGCTCAAAGCCAAAAAAAGACAGGAGGAAATTATTTTTGTTTGGAACTCTTTGTAAGGGCAACGTAGATTCTCAGGCTAGACTACTGAAGTCTTTTACAAACAGCACTGGGGACCCTAATGTGCTATTGATCATTTCCATGTCACATGCTTCCTCCTTACCTGTAGGTTTCATCACCTCTAGAGTCTACATTCAGGCCTAGGTACAACAACCGCCAGCCAGAATCCTAGGTGGTCAGGGTTAGGGGTAGACATCTGGGTGATGTGGGATGTCAAGATCAAAAGTATGATTATCGCTGTCACACTATAACAAACAAGAATTACCAGTCATTGTGGATTTTATTTTTTACAAAACATAATCAGAGTTTAAAGATAGGGTTCTCCTATGGGTTAAATGAACAGCAATGGTGTATATTGGTGGAGCTTGGCACATACTAGGCACACAATACATATTTGCTGTGTAGGTGATGGCTTGAGAGGAGAGGCCAGGGAGAGAAGCTAGTTATGCTGTGATTAAAGTGTGGAGGGTGTGGATTAGAAGATGAGATGCTCAGCTAATTGATTAGAACAGAGCTCTCTTTCTGGAAGCCCACCAGCTATGCTTCAAGATTGGAGGGAGGATGGGAAGTTGCTACAGCAGAATTTATTTTATGTCACATTAAAAATGTCTGAAAGTGGGTCATTAAAAACTTGCATAGTACCACATGCAAGCCGGTCCTATTTTCTTGCTCCAAATTGCCTCTATATTTTGCTGAATGTTTTATGCCCTGTGATAATTTCATTTAAAGGTTATAACTGAGTAAAATAAAACTTAGAGAGGTGTTTTGGGGGAAAGTTTCTAAGTTCCTTTTTGCTTTTCTTATGCTTCAGAGCTATTTGATAAGATAGTTCTGCAGTAAGAGTTCAGATTGTTACATGTAATAAGGTAGTTTCCTATTTTAAAATATTTTTATTGACACATATTTAAAATATTTGTACACATTTATGGGGTACATGTGATATTTTATTGCATGAGTAGTAATCAAGTCAGGGCATTTAGAGTATCCATCATCTAAAGCATTGATCATTTCTGTGTTGGGAGCATTTCTAGTCCTCTCTTCTAGCTATTCTGAAATATAAAATTTATGGTTGTTAACTAGTCACCCAACTCTACTTTTGAAAATTAGAACTTATTCCTTCTGCGACAGGAAAATAGGGTCTGGAAGCAGGGAATATAAGGCCAGTTCACACTTCAGCTATGATAGGAAATATCCTCTCCATAGGGCATACACCGAGTAAATGACTTTGTAACTTTACTTCATCCTCGTCATTTACGTACAGTGTACACCAAGTAACCAATGGAAACCTCTAGAGGGTATTTAAAAGCCCCAAAATTCTGTAACGGGGCCCTTGAGCCCCTGTGCTCAGGCCTGCTCCCACACTGTGGAGTGTACTTTCATTTTCAAATAATTTCTGCTTTTGTTGCTTCATTCTTTCCTTGCTTTGTTTGTGCATTTTATCCAATTCTTTGTTAAAGGCACCAAGAACCTGGACACCCCTGCACCGATGACACTTTTATCTAACTCTATGTTTGTACCCGTTAAACGACCTCTTTTCACTTCCCTCTAAACACCTTTCCCAGCCTCTGGTAACCATCATTCTACTCTCTCTACCTCCACGAGATCAACTTTTTAGCTCCAGTGTATGAGTGAGAAGATCCAATGTTTGTCTTTCTGTGTCTGACTTGTTTCATTTCACATGCTGACCTCCAGTTCCAAACATGCTGCAAATGACAGGGTTTTATTCTTTTTAATGGCCAAATAGTATTCCGTTGTATGTATACGCCACAATTTCTTTATCCATTTATCACTAATGGACACTTAGCTTGACTCCATATCTTTGTTATTGTGAATAGCGCTGCAGTAAACATGGGGGTGCAGGCATCCCTTTGATATACTTCTTTCCTTTCCTTTGGATACATACTCAGAAGTGGGATTGCTGGATTGTATGGTAGTCCTATTTGTAGTCTTTTGAGAAATTTCCATACAGCTTTCCATAATGGCTATACTAATTTACATTCCCATAACCAATGTGTAAAAGTTCCCTTTCCTCCAAATCCTTGCCAGTGTCTGTTATTTTTTGTTGTTTTAATAGTAGCCATTCTAACTGGGATAAGATAATATCTCATTTGGTTTTGATGTACATATTCCTGATGATTACTGAGGCTGAGCAGGTTTTCAGATATTTGTTCAAAAGAAATATAGACAAATGGGACTGTATTAAACCAAAAAGATTCTGTACAGCAAAAGAAAGAGTCAACAGAGTGAAAAGACAACCTGCTGAATGGGAGAAAATATTTGCAAAGTATTTATCCATCAAGTGACTAATATCCAGAGTATACAAGGAACTCAAACAACTCAATAGCAAAACAAACCACCAAATAATTTCATGAAAAAGTGGGCAAAGGACATGAATAGACATCTCTCAAAAGAAGTTTCTTATTTTCACTTAAATGTTTACCATTAAAAATCAATTCTGGGGCTGGGCGCAGTGTCTCATGTCTGTCATCCAAGCACTTTTTGAGGCTAAGGCTGGCAGATCACTTGAAGTCAGGAGTTTGAAACCAGCCTGGCCAACATGGTGAAACCCTGTCCCTACTAAAAATACAAAAATTAGCTGGTAGTGGTGGTGCATGCCTCTGGTCCCATCTACTCGGGAGGCTGAGGCCGGAGAATCACTTGAACCCGGGAGGCAGAAGTTGCAGTGAGCCGAGATTGCGCCACCGTACTCCAGCCTGGGTGACAGGGCAAGACTCCGTCTCAAAAAAAAAAAAGAAAAAGAAAAGAAAAGAAGAGAAAATCAGCTTTGTAAAGGGCATCTGAATTCCACTGGGAAAAGAAATGAATAGATTACGAGGGCCAATATTTGACTAAAAACGTGAAAGCACTTAATTGAAAACTGAAACTAAAGAAAATATTTCTGATGCCTAAAAAAAGATGCTTTGGGTTGTGGGTAATTATGTTGATTGCACTTACTAAGGCTCCAGGACTCAGACAAGTATGACCCTGTTCAGGTGAATTGCCTGCGTGGGGCACAAATAGTTAGCTGGCTGACAACACCTCAATTGATACTGAGAGAAGAGAGAGACCCAGGCCAGAATTGGTGGTCCTGAAATGAGTGAGAGCAGGGAAGGTGGCCCTGGGTTCCCAGCACCAGAGAGTGTCGGAACAGTTTTGAGACAGGCAGGGAGGGCAGGTGGTAAGTGAATCCTGGGCCCTGCATTCAGGCAGTGCATGCTCCCAGTCGCAGGGCTGCAGCAGCAAGAAGGTGCCACTGCTATACCCAGTAATTCCCAGGCAAACCGAAGACAATGGATGCAGCTGCCGCTGGGAGTAACTTCCTGGCAGGAGGGAAAGGAGGGCTCTAAGGATGCAGGAGTCAGAAGACAGAGGCTGATGGCCCCACTTTTTGGTCTGTCTCATCTCCTTTCCTCCACCCCCAAGAACTGAAGCGGATATCACCTCCATCTTCCCTCTGATGGCTGAAGTTTATTTACTAGGAGTCAAAGGTTTTTATTCCACATTTAATGGAAAAAGCATTTGTCTGTGAGAGCGCACTCTGTATCATGTTCAGTTGAAAATGAAAATCAGAGCCTTTTCAGTTTTGAAATGAGGTCGACTAGACCAATTAAGATAGGGGAAGGCACTGAAAAGAAAGGTGTATATTATGGAGAAAGGGATAGAGAAGAGGAAAAAGGGGAGGCTGTGGGTTCAGATGATAATATCCTCTACATAATGACCAGACAGGGCGTGCCCTGCAAGTCTTCTCTTGTCTGGAGCAGGGGGAAGGGTGATGGTGGGGCAGTGGAGGGAGGGTGGGGTTGAGAGTGGTAGATAAAGCAAAGGGGGAAAATCACCTTTTCTCCTTTTTATGTCAAAGATTGAATTTTGGGGTGGGAGTGGGCATGAGAGGAAAGATTTGAAAAGGGCTAATACATAGGTACATATTTTTTGTCTCTTTTTTAGTTCTGTAGTAGGTTGTGCCTTTTAGTTTCAAGACATAAATTCTCAGTCTAAGATCATGGATGATTTCATAAGTGACACATGGTTAGATAGCAAGAGCCCATATTTTATACAGAGAATCTGGGACCTTTGGTTACCATGAGCATTTCCAGAAGAATGAAAGAGCCAAATATTTTCATCTTATAATAGTTTAACACAGCAGGAAGAGGGTTTGTCTAGTGTAAGTGAATGAAGAATCAGAAAACCATGGACCTCAAGCTCCCTTTTTGGATATTTTCCCCTAGTTAAATTTAAAACCATAGATATACTGTGTATCTGTTTATGTAATTTAAAACCATAGATATACTGTGTATCTGTTTATGTAATATGTGCATATCTGTGCTTTATACATAAAAAGAGGAAAGATTTTTCTTTGCCCCTAAGAATATATTTTACTCCTTTGAAGGTGATATTGTCTGATATTGTTTGGCTGTGTCCCCAACCCAAATCTCATTTTGTAGCTCCCATAATTCCCACATGTTGTGAGAGGGACCTGGTGGGAGGTAATTGAATCATGGGGGCAAGTCTTTCCCATGCTGTTCTTATGATAGTGAATAAGTCTCACAAGATCTGATGGTTTTAAAAACCGGAGTCTCCCTACACAACCTCTTTTTGCCTGCTGCCATCCATGTAAGATGTGACTTGCTCCTCCTTGCCTTCTGCCGTGATTCTGAGACCTCCCTAGTCACGTGTAACTGTGAGTCCAATTAAAACCTCTTTCTTTTGTAAATTTCCCAGTCTTGGGTATGTCTTTATCAGGAGCATGAAAATGAACTAATACACTGTCCCTGTTGAGAACATATTTTAGATGAAATGTGACATTTCGTGCAAGGTTATTTAGTAAAAATTAGCAATAATAAAGTGTTTTTACCCACTAGTGTGACATTTATGCTTTAGAAAGCCTATTTCTCCCCCTCTGATAGTTGGCAGCTTGCAGATCTAGACAGTTATTTGGCCAGATTCTGTGGTTCCTGCTGGGATGAAGAATGGAGGACTGAAACTCCTAGGGAAAACACTAATTGTCTTACCTCTTCTAACTCTCTGCCTTCAATGGAAGGGTTAAAAACTTTCCCTGTCTTTGCTCTGAGTTCATTTTATTATTTTTTTAACCTTTTAAAAAATGCTTGTTAAGATATATTTCACATGCCATACAATTCATCCCATTTAAAATATACAATTCCATGGTATTTTAGTCACTATGTTAAATTTTAGAACATTTTCATTACCCCTAAAAAGAAGCCTCTGTACCCAGTAGCAGTCACTCTCAATTTATCTCCAACCCTCTTCCCTCCATCCCCAGTCCAGTGTTTTATGACTGGCTTCTTTCACTTGGCATAACATTTTCAAGATTCAGCCACATTGCAGCATGTATCAGTACTTCATTCCTTTCTGTAGCTAAATAATATTCCATTGTATGAATTTTGGTATGGTGATATCACATTTTATTTATTCATTCATCAGTTGATAGACATTTGAGTTGTTTCTACTTTTTGGTTTTTTATGAACATTCCTGTACAAGCTTTTTTTTTT
>PVKP010036654.1:0-22271 GCA_004027715.1 Plecturocebus donacophilus | reverse complement strand
CCGCCCGGTGATGAAGTTTTTCTGTTTCTTAGTTTTCCTTTGGCGGATGCCGGTTCCCCTCTTCCCGGGTTCGCTGCGCCCGCTGTGAAACTCTCCGTCCTCAGCGCTTCCAATTGCTGTTTTCCTTGTGGGGATGGGACCTGCCGAGCCCGTCCGTCCCGTATACTCCGCACCGGGAAGCGCCGTGCTGGGTGCCGGCAAAACAGCCGCGCCGGCCAAAAGAGTCGCGCCGGCTACCCGCGTGGCTTCTCCGCCGGGAATCTCCCGGTCTGTGGGCAACAAAAACTCGTCGGAAAGTGTGGCGTCCACTCGTTCTCTGCGCTTTCACTGGGAGCTACATTCCTGAGCTGTTGTTAGTCGACCATCTTGGATCTCTCCCCCCATTTCATTGTTTATCCAGTCAACATTCAAGAACGAGTTGTTCAGTTTTCATGTAGTTGTGCATTTTTAAGGGAGTTTCTTAATCCTGAGTTCTAATTTGATTGCACTGTGGTCTGAGAGACTGTTTGTTATGATTTCCGTTCTTTTGCATTTGCTGAGGGGTGATTTACTTCCAATTATGTGATCAATTTGAGAGTACGTGTGATGTGGTGCTGAGAAGAATGTATATTCTGTGGATTTGGGGTGGAGAGTTCTGTAAATGTCTATTAGGTTTGCTTGGTCCAGGTCTGCATTCAAGTCCTGGATATCCTTGTTAATTTTCTGTCTTATTGATCTGTCTAATATTGACAGTGGAGTGTTAAAGTCTCCCACTATTATTGTGTGGGAGTCTAAGTCTCTTTGTAGGTCATTAAGACCTGCTTTATGTACCTGGGTGCTCCTGTATTGGGTGCATATATATTTAGGATAGTTAGCTCTTCTTGTTGCATTGATCCTTTTACCATTATGTAATGCCCTTCTTTGTCTTTTTTGATCTTTGTTGGTTTAAAGTCTATTTTATCAGAGACTAGGATTGCAACTCCTGCTTTTTTTTTTTTCTCTCTCCATTTGTTTGGTAGATCTACCTCCATCCCTTTATTTTGAGCCTATGTGTATCCTTTCATGTGACATGAGTTTCCTGGATACAGCACACTGATGGGTCTTGACATTTTATCCAATTTACCAGTTTGTGTTTTTTGACTGGGGCATTTAGTCCATTTACGTTTAAGATTAATATTGTTATGTGTGATTTTGATCCTGCCATTTTGATGCTAGCTAGTTGTTTTGCCCATTAGTTGATGCAGTTTCTTCATTGTGTTGATGCTCTTTACCATTTGGGACATTTTTGGAGTGGCTGGTACTGGTTGTTCCTTTCTATGTTTAGTGCTTCTTTCAGGAGTTCTCGTAAAACAGGCCTGGTGGTGATGAAATCTCTGAGCAATTGCTTGTTCATAAAAGATTTTATTTCTCCTTCACTTATGAAGATGAGTTTGGCTGGATATGAAATTCTAGATTGAAAGTTCTTTTCTTTAAGAATGTTGAATACTGGCCCCCACTCTCTTCTGGCTTGTAGGGTTTCTGCCAAGAGATCTGCTGTGAGTCTAATGGGCTTCCTTTTGTGGGTAACCCAACCCTTCTCTCTGGCTGCCCTTAGCAATTTTTCCTTCATTTCAACCCTGGTGAATCTGATGATTATTGCCTTGGGGTTGCTTTTCTTGAGGAATATTTTTCTGGTGTTCTCTGTATTTCCTGGATTTGAATGTTGGCGTGCCTTGCTAGGTTGGGGAAATTCTCCTGGATAATATCCTGAAGAGTGTTTTCCAGCTTGGATTCATTCTCTCTGTCACATTCAGATACACCTATCAAACTTAGATTAGGTCTTTTCACATAATCTTTCTTGAGGGCTTTCTTCATTTGTTTTTACTCTTTTTTCTCTAATATTGCCATCTCATTTTATTTCACTGAGTTGATCTTCAACCTCTGATATCCTTTCTTCTGCTTGGTCACGAGAACTTGACTATGTTTCGTGAAGTTCTCATGTTGTGTTTTTCAGCTCCATGAATTCTTTTATATTCCTCTCTAAGCTGTTTATTCTCATTAGCATTTCATCAAACCTTTTTTCAAGGTTCTTAGTTTCTTTGAATTGGGTTAGAACATGATCTTTTAGCTGAGGGAAGTTTGTTATTACCCACCTTCTGAAGCCTGTTTCTGTCAATTCATCAGACTCATTTTTTATTCAGCCTTGTTCTCTTGCTAGTGAGGAATTGTGATCCATTGGAGGAGGAGAGGCATCCTGGTTTTGGGTATTTTCATCTTTTTTGTGCTGTTTTATTCACATCTTTGTGGATTTATCTACCTGTGGTCTTTGTGATTGGTGACTTTCAGATAGGGTCTCTGAGTGGATGTCTTTTTTGTTGCTGATGAAGTTATTTCTTTCTGTTTCTTAGTTTTCCTTCTCACAATCAGGCCCCCCTGCTGTAGGACTGCTGGAGGCCCACTCCAGACCCTCCTTGCCTGGGGATCACCTGCAGTGGCTACAGAACAGTAAGGGTTGCTGCCAGTTTCTTCTTCTGCTATCTTTGTTCCAGAAGGATACCTGCCAGAGGTCAGCTTGAGCTCTCCTTTATGACATGTCTCTTTGGTTATATGGGGGTCAGAGAGCTGCTTGAGGAGACAATATGTCCCTTATAGGAGCTCAAGTGCTGAGCTGTGAGCTCTGTTGTTCTGTTCAGAGCTGCTAGGCAGGTACATTTAAGTCTGCTGCAGTGGAACTCGTAACCGCCTTTTTTCCCCAGGTGCTCTGTCCCAGGATGGTGGGGCTTTATTTATAAGTTCCTGTCATTCTGCTGCCTTTTTTCAGGGATGCCCTGCCCAGCGAGGAGTTAGCCTAGTCACAGTCTGCCAGCAGAGGCATTGCTGAGCTGCCGTGGCCTCTGTCCAGCTGCTGTGTGAACTTCCTTGCAGTTTTGTTTATAGGGGTATAGTTAGAACTGCCTCAGTAATGGTGGACTGCCTCGGTAGTGGTCACCCACAGAGCTGGAATGTCCCAGGTCCAGCTACGCTTGCTGTGAAACTCTCAATCCAGAGCTTTCCAGATTGCTCGTCTTTGTGGGGGTGGGACCAGCTCATCCAGATCACCTGGCTCCCTGTTTCAGCCCCCTTTTTGTCAGTTGAATGGGTGACTGTCTCTCAGGCATTCCAGTTGCCAATTGAAATGGTGCGTGGATTTGTGTGAGTTTTTGTGTGGAGAACCACTGTGATGGCTGAAACAGCCACACTGGAGACTCATGGCACTCTTCTGCCCAGGAATCTCCTGGTCTGTGGGCAGTCAAAATTCATTTGGAAATGCAGTGATCACTCACCCTCTGCATTTTCCCTGAGAACTGCAATCCAGAGGTGTTCCTATTTGGCCGTCTTGGATCCTCCTCTCAATTAAATTTATTTCCAAGTATTTTATTATTTTGAATAATATTGTAAATTGGATTTTTAAAATTTCAGATAGTTCATTGTTTGTGTTTAGAAAAACAACTGATTTTTTTGTATGTTTATTTTGTATCCTCTAACTTTATAAAATTTATTAGTTCTAAGTTTTTGATGTTCTTTAGGTTTTATACATATATAAGATCATGACATCTGCAAATAGAGATATTTTTACTTTTTTCTGATTTAGATGCATTTTAATTCTCCATATTGTCTAGTTGCTCTAGCTAGAACTTCCAGTACTATGTTGAATAAAAGTGGTGAGAGTGGGCATCCTTGTCTTGTTCTTGATCTTAGAGGAAAACTTTCAACTATTCACCATTGAGTATGATACTAGTTAAGGGTTTGTAATATCTTTGCAGTGTTGTAAATTCCTTTTAATTTGTTGAGCATTTTAATTATGAAAATATATTATTACATTTTGTGAAATGCTTTTTCTGTATATATTGAGATGATCATGTGAATTAATCATTTTATGTGGTATAACCATATCGTATATTTAGATGCTCCAGTGTTTGATGTATATATACTTACAATTTTTGTATCCTCTTGAATTGACCTCTTTAAAGTCTATTTTGTCTAATGTAAGTATTACCCATACTCTCTTTTGGTTTTCATTTGCATAGAATATCCTTTTCCATTCCTTCACTTTCAGTTTTTGTGTAATCATAAAGTTGAAGTTAGTCTCTTGTAGGCAGCATATAGTTAGATTAGACAAACAAACAAACGAAAACAAAGAAACCCCATAACTGGACCAACAGGTGGGGAATATAACAATGTAGACGTACGCTCAAAGTAAAGAAATACTTATTCAAGTTTTAGGGGCAATAATGATGATGGTGATGCTATTAACAATGAAAATTTGCCAGGCACAGTGCTAGCTCATTTTATGTAGCATTTAATTTAATGTAGTATGTGATGCTATTGGGTGGATATAATTATTAGTGTTATCAACAGTATTATTATCAGACATCAGAAAATTCAGACTTTATGTAACCTTAAAAAAAACACAGAAGAAATTTGTAATAACACCCACACCTGTTTGATTAAAAAAAAAAAAGTCCATTTAACTACTCTATGTGAGGGATTCTTAAGACTATATGTCTTGTCTTGACCCTGAAAAGCCCAGCCAAATGCTGAGAGCCTCCCATTTGTTTTCTCTGCTGTGGTTCTCTAAAATGTTCAAGTCTGTGTGCCTTTTCCCAATTCTGCAGTGTTGGACTGGTTGTCAACAGGAGATACTAGCATTCTCATGAGGGCATACTTGAGGAGCCAGCCTGGGAAGAAGGTGAGGCGAGCAGAGTGTTTGAAATGTGCAAAGGCCAGTTGGTGGAGGTAGGAGTGTCCACGGGCAAGGTATCCCTAGCAGCTCGTGGGCAGGCTTCCTGATGGGGAGTATGGAGAAGTTAGTAGATTCTGTGGCCTTTCTTCCCTGCTCTCAGTCTCTTCCAACATCTCAGTTACGATGATTACTTCAATATTCTGGGTGGGCCAAGAATGAAGTGGGCTTCTTGGGCAAATTTCTAAATGACTGAGGGAGTTGGGCACTCACTATGCTCTCACTTTCCCTCATGGAATACATTATGGCCTGGGATTGGGGTGGGGGGACTCCTTGGCACTGAGCTATGCTGCTTTGGAAGATGAATGACATACATAAAGTGAAATTTTTCTTTTTACCCTCTTCAGTACACATATTCTTGGATGTGTGCTGAGCTCCACCAGACTCCTTGACTCCTCCAAAGGTACTCTCTTCTGTGACTAGTTCTGTAAATCAATGCCTCTGTGGGGAGAATAATGGTAGAAAACTCTTTATTCCACCATCTTGCTGACATCCCTCCCCTGGGATAGAATTTTGAACCTGGATTATCTACCACCTTGTTGACAATGAGGGTTCCCATCACCAGTAACAAGTGGAGTGCAGAAAGCCCCAGATACAAGGTAGCAATGCAATTGTTAAAACTTTTGTCCCTACTTGAATTGCATGATCACCTACTCACCATGGACTAAATGGCAGGGACAATGAAAGGAGACCTGACTTGGGCCATATATTTTGTAGTTGGGAACAGGGAGGTCACTGTGATGGAGATTCAATACAGCCACATGAGGAGGGTTAGAGTTTACCAAATAAGGGGATGATGATGTGTCCAGTGCAGTTCTAGATGCAGTTCTAGTTACAAAAGTCCCTGTCATGGCCTTCAAGGCTCTAGTTGACCTGGGCTCTGTCTTTCTAACTTCATTTCCTTCTCCGCTTCCCCAAGCATTCTAGGCAACACTGGCCTTTTTGCTATTCCTTAAATATGCTGAAGATTTCATGCCTGCTTTGGGGCTTTTGCACATATTCTCTTTGTTTAGGAGGTTATCCTCTTCATGTCACCAAGGCCACTTCCTCACTAAATTTGGATTTGTGTTCAAATGTCACTTTTTCAGACAGTTCTGCCCTGATCCCTTCCAGAGTTACTTTATTCATTTTCTTAGTCTTTACCTAGCTTTATGTTTCTTGGAGTGCCAAATTGTACTTGAAAATTTTTTTTTTGTAACATTGTTTCTTATCCATTTGAATATGAGCTCCATAGAGAAAGAATTGTGCCTTTTTCAGCACTGAATCCATTGCTTTCAGAGTAGTACTTACCATATAATAGGTTTTGGATAATAATTATAAAATAAATGAGGATGAAGGTTAGACTAAAATAGAGATGCCAAGTAGGGTGGGTTAATTTTCACTGGAGAAAATAATGATAAAAGTTTCATGTAGGGATATCACTATTACTTTCTCATCCATGCTAGACTGTAATGGCATGATCAGGACTCACTGCAACCTCAAACTCCTGGGCTCAAGAGATGCTCCTGGCTCAGTTTCCCAAGTTGCTAGAGCCACAAGTGTACACCATCATGCCCTGCTAATATAAAAACTTAACAACTTTTTTAGAAAAAGGGTCTAGATATGTTGCCTAGAGTGGTTTCAAGCTCCTTGGTTCAAGTGATCATCATCCCTTGGCCTCCCAAAGTGCAGGGATTACAGTTGTGAGCCACCACATCCTAACCAAAGAATTGGCATTTGAATTGGACCTCAAAGGATGGGCAAAATTGAAAGGCAAAAATGGAAAAGTCCAGGTAGAGAAACTTCTGTGGGGAAAGGCACTTTTGTGGGACATATACAGGAGTGAGTAGTCTATTGTGATAAGAGTTATGGGGTAGTTTGGTAACACAGGCCAAGTCATCTTGGGTCTGGTTCATATTGTGATCCAAGTTCAGTTAATAAGTAATGTCTAGCTATGGGATTCATATTCTCAAAAGGTATTGCTACTATGCTTTAAGTTAATTTGTGGTTCCTGCTCATAGTTCAAATGAATTCACCTACTTAGTAACACAGCAGCTAGTTGATACTTATCTATAGTATGTGCAGTTTAAACTCTCTTTGTTATCCCTGTACAGGATTCAGGATTCTAGGATAATGTAGAGAAGATCAAGATTCTAATAAAGTCAGTGGATGATATGGGAGAGAGTGATGTTGATTTCTAAGCCTGTGTCAAAGGTCCATATTTTGATAAAAGCTTAGGTAAGGCTGGGTGCAGTGGCTCACACCTGTAATCCCAGAACTTTGGGAGGCCACAGACGGTGGATCACTTGAGGCCAGGAGTTCGAGACCAGCCTGGTCAACATGGTGAAACCTGATCTCTACTAAAAAATAAAAAAAAAAAAAAAAAAAAAAATTTGCCAGGTGTGGTGGCAAGCACTTGTAATTCCAACTACTCAGAAGGCTGAGGCAGGAGAATCACTTGAACCCAGGAGATGGAGGTTGTGGTGAGCCAAGATTGTGCCACTGCATTCCAGCCTGGGCGACAGAGCAAGACTTCATCTTAAAAAAGAAAAAAGCTTAGGTAAGTGCTCTTACAATGGATAGCAGAGGGGTTATTGACATTTGTATTTTTTCTCTTGCTTTTGACATTCAATAGTGTATAGCTCTGATTATTTAAATTCCTAATGCTTAATCAATATTTGAGAAATACTTAATATTTAGCAAATATTAAATCAAGAATTTAAATATTCAGATTATAGAAGTTTCTGGAAAGATGATTGAATGAGAGTAAGTTTGCCTTATTCCTCTTCCTGAAACCTACAGATATGAACAAAAGGACCAAATAGAAAGAAAAAATATATCTACAACAAAACCAGCAGACAGCTAAATTCTGCCGCACAGACTACTAAAGAATATCTCTTAGAGGCAAGATTATTTGAACCAAATTAATTGAAGATGGATGTTCAGAACTGTCTCCTATATCCTCTGATATTGGGAAGGGAGCAAATTTCAAATCGGTGGATTAAAGAGAGACTTACTACTAATCTTTAACCTGATGCAGTAAGGATTAACTCTGTGGCTGGATCAAGGAGAAATAGAGAGAACCTTGTCTGGGGCACCATTCTATTCCAAAGAATGGCAAGAAAGTTGATGTTGAAAAGAGATCACGTGTTCCCACAGTCTTTTTTGTTCATGACGTGATCCCAGACTAGGATAACTTTCAGAATGGCAAGCATCCTAAGAGAGTACATTCAGAATCAATATGTTTACACAACAGAGGATTAATCATTTTGGTAGGAAAATAATTAATATTAAGGATGCTTGCTGGCTGTTTCTTGGCTTACTCCACATTTCTACAGCTGAATGATCAACCAGAGACCAAGGGATGAATATTGATGTAAAAATCCAAAATAAAACATTAACAAATAGAATCCCTGAAGGAAATTAAAAAAGAATATCTTATATTTAAGTGGAGTTTATCTAGTAATGCAAGGATGATCTAACATTAGGGAATAAAGAAATAGCAGAAGTTAAATGATACCACAGGAAAACAATATCAAAAGTCAGTGCCATGGGACAAAAAAGAGACTTTTCTAGATAAAAGAGACTGGAGAAATATAACAACCAAGTGCGATGCCTTGCACTTGATTAAACCCTGGTTTGAGAAAAGCAAATGTGAGATAGTTTTTAAAAAATAATTGTAAAAATGTGAATATAATAATAGAAAATTATTATTTATTTCAGGGTATGGTAATGGTAATGTGGTCATGTAAAGAGAATGTCCTTTGTCTTACAAGTTGTTGAAATATTTAGGGGTGAAGTGTTATAATGTCTGCATCTTATTTTTAAATGGTTCACCATATATGAGTAAAGAAAGGTAGAGCAAATATGGCAAAATGCTAATAATTTTTTAACCAAGGTAGTGGATATGGGTGTTTATTGTACTATTTTTTGTATTGTTTGTATGCCAGCCATAATTTTAAAAACTGGCAATAAAAGAACACACTTAAATATATGAAACAATTGAAGAAGTTACAAAAGGTCAAATGAGCAATGCTCAGACAACAGAGAAACATAGAAAGGGAGCAGAGGTAACATAAAAAATGAGGAGGCCGGGCACAGTGGCTCAAGCCTGTAATCCCAGCACTTTGGGAGGCCAAGGCAGGCAGATCACTAGGTCAAGAGATTGAGACCATCCTGGCCAACATAGTGAAACCGCATCTCTACTAAAATATAAAAATTAGCTGGGCATAGTGGCGTGCATCTGTAGTCCCAGCTACTTGGGAGGCTGAGGCAGGAGAATTGCTTGAACCCGGGAGGCGGAGGTTGCAGTGAGCTGAGATCATGCCACTGCACTGCAGCCTAGTGCCTGGCGACAGAGCAAGACTCTGTCTCAAAAAAAAAAAAAGAGGAACAAATGAACAAAAACTCAATCATCAGTAACACAAAAATTTAAAATCGACACAGCTGAAAATGGAGACCATGACATGAAATAGATTTGAAAAAAAAAATAGAGGATAAAGTAAAAAACAAAAAGATGAGAGCAATTAGAGAAGTGATAGATATGGCTACCAAGATTGGCTACAAAGATCCAACATACATGATTAGTATTCCTAAAGAGCATAAAATGTATTCTGGGGCTTCCTACCTAATTGACTTCTTTCAGGACTCACGATGTTTAAATCTACATTTAATATCTCAAGGTATTCAAATTTATGTAATAGACAGGGGAACTTGAGTTTCTATGGAAAATAAAAAAAGATTTAAGATGCCAAAAACTTTAAGGAGGGCAAAATGGAGATTGTATCAAGGTATTTTAAAGCAAGTAGTTTTGACAATAAAATGATCAAAAAAAGAAAGAATAATTATGAAAATGTGATATTATTCAGTGCCATCATGCTTTGTGGAAATGCCTGCTCCCTGGTTTGGACATAAAGAAAGAGGAAGGAAGGAAAAATTCTGAAATTATTTGCTCACATGGAAGTTTCTTCAACTCTTTTTGAATATTGTTTCCCTGTAGTTAATGTTAGATCTTTGTAGCATTACTTCTCTTCAAGTTAAACAATGTTTATACTAAATAGGAAAATGAATTGGTGAAACATATTTGGACCTCTTCTCAAGATTTCCATGGTTTAGTCAACTTCTGTTTTCTGTATCCTGACAGGATGAAGAATTGGCTGGAGGTAAAAATCTCATTGACAACCTTTGTTAGTGGATAAGTTCTCTTCTTTTACTTCTAGGATTTCTAATGCATACAGGTTTCCAGCTATTTCTTACCATTATTCCTATGGAAGTTCTGTAGACCAAATACAGGGTTCTAGCTTATGGTTTTGCTATTTTATTTCATCTGTATGACTTGGGAAAGTTTTAAAACATATTCTAGTTTTGTCTTTGCACAATGCAGATAATATCCACTTCATAAGGTTGTTGTGAGGACTAAACAAAGTGTCATGGAAAACATCTGGTTCACAATCTGGGGCAGAGAATGCACTCAGTAATATCCTAATGTTTCTTATTCAATGATAAGTGCTCATCAGCAAGGAAATAGGATATGCCAAAAAGAAAACCTCCTTCACCGAAGGATTTTATCCATGACATCTATTACATTACTCTACAATCTTAAAATTAGCACAGCATAGAACTCTGCAGGACATTTTAATAAATGGAAATAATTAGAAATTTTATTTTTGGTTCAAATAATGGCCCCTGAGCATATGAAAACCTCCTAATTCATTGGCAATGGGTTTTTAAACTCCATTGGATCTACAGCTGTGAACGTACTATACACATCCTCTGGGCATTCTGAACAGGTTTTAATTTGGCAATCATTACTAAACTTATAATTGGTGCTAAGATAATTTAATTTGTGATGAAAGGAGAAACAGAAAAAACAAGTAAGAAATCCGTGTTTTTATAAGTGACATGCTGCTAGAACAAAAGAAAAGCTTGAAAGCTGACTTGACCTTGGCTAACACACTAGCACATTAGATAGATTATCCCCACCCCCTCAAGAGTGCCCTTTATTTAAACACTGATGGTTGATGCTGTGAAAGTTATGCTTTATTAGTATAGTGATATGATGGAAGCTCTTAAATTATTAATAATTAGTGTTTAAATGCTAAATTCACACAGAATTTTATCTGCAGCCTTTAAAGGAAAAGTGATGCATGTATTGCCTTTGAAAAACTTGTGGTAGAAAGTCATATTCAATATTCCACCAATTACTCTCCTTTAGTAAGAAAGATCCCTGTGTTCACTATATTCATCATTCTCAATAAGTTACTTAATGTTCAATACAGTGGTAGGCACCCAATAATAAGAGTTAAAAATCCATGCAATGCTTTTTAAAGGGCTCCTGCAAGTTTTTTTTTAATCTATTGCCATTATTATTTAATGTCCTGGGATTGAAAATCTTTATCAGAGATTGTAGGTTGTTATGCACTTCAGACTAGAGTCATGGCCTCAGAATAGAGCTGTCCAGTGAGAATAGTGCCTCTGGCATCATTACTTCCCTTGGAAAATGGAGAAAGAAGTAAGAAAGTTATATATGAAGAAAACATTGTTTTTCAGCCTTTTCTTTCTCTTTTTTCCCCTACTAAGCTCCTAAGTGTGATCAGGAAAGTTTTGTGAAATTTAGGTAATTTTAGTTTTCTGTAACCTAAGAGGATGATGAGTTGGCTGGAGGTAAAAATCTCACTGAAAATTTTTGTCAGTGGGTGATTTCTCTTTCTATTTCTATGATTTATAATGTACACAGATTACCAGCTGTGTCTACATGTGATCATGTGAAAGGTTTGAGGTCCACACTTTCTACTGAACATCTCAAAGCAGATGTCTCAAAGGAAACTTAAATTGACTAAAACAGAATCGAGCTCATTGTTTGGACCTCCCACCCCCATGTGTTCTCTTTTCATGTTTCCCATCTCAGCAAATGGCACCAGTAATCACTCAGGTGTCTAAGCCAGGAACTGGAGGATTATTCTTGCTCTGGAAATATCCTTGCACTTCAGCTCCCACTATCACAACTGACTATTTTACTTCTTTATATTTTTTAAATTGATCTGTTTCTCTTCATCTTTACTGCCACTGCCTTAAAAAAGTAATCAGCATATCTCACCTGGACGACTGCAGTAGCCATTTAATTGGTCTCCGTATTTCCATTCTCCCCTTCCAATTGATTCTCTGCTACTCTAGTGATAGTTTAAAACCAAATTGGATCACATCAACAGACCTAGTTAAAATCACTGCTGTTGAGATAAAGCCTGTTTGAGCTGGCCTCTGCTCGTTTCTCCAGGTTGATCCGCCACTGTGTGATCTGCCATCTGTGATCTTCATTGGCCACAAATGTCTTCTTAGAATTCTTCAGTTATAATGGGCTCTGTCTCACAACAGGACTCACTTCAGTTCACTCCTATTCATCTTTCAGACCTCAGAGCAAAAGTTACCCCAAGAAGCTTTCTTAGACACTTCAGGCTCGGTCAAATCCCCATTATGTGCTTTTATTGTGCAGGATTCTTTATCCTTTAACATTTATCACACATACACATTGTGTGATCATTTGTTCAATATCTGTGCAGGAACCCTGTCTATTAGGCGCACCATTGTAGCTTAGTGTCTGTCACATTGTAGCTTCCCCCATCCCTTTTTAATATTCATTGCCTAGTTTCATTTTATGGCTCTTTTCTATGTTTCATCTTCAGGGTTGTGTTGGGAAGGAAATCAGAGCCTATTATAATTAGCATCTTGTCAGGAACAGAGAATTCCCTATTTCCATTTCCTGTAATTTTCATAGTTAAAATTGTAATGACTTCAGTATATTCCACTGTGATGGTTAATATTAAGTGTTGACTTGACTGGATTGAGGGATGCCTAGATGACTGATAAAGGATTGTTTCTGGGTGTGTCTCTGAAGGTGTTACCAGAGGAGAGTGACATGTGAGTCACTGGACTGGAAGACCACCCTCAATGTGGGGGGCACTATCCGATCGGCTGCCAGTGCAGCTAGAACAAAGTAGGCAGAAGGAGGTTAAGTCTGCTTGCTGAGTCTTCTGGCTCTTTTTCTTATTCTTGTGCTGGATGCTTGCTTCTGCTTCTCTTGCCCTTGAACATCAGACTCCAGGTTCTTTGTGCTTCGGACTTCGAGACTTTCACCAGCAGCTTTCCAGGGGCTCTTAGGCCTTCAGCTGCAGGCCCAAGGCTCTGTTGTTAGCTTTGCTGGTTTCTAGGCTTTTGGACTTAGACTGAGCCACTATTGGCTTCTCTCGTCCCCAGCTTGCAGACAGCCTTTCATTGGACTTTGCCTTATAATTGTGTGAGCCAGTTCTCCCTAGGAAACTCGCTTTTATTTATGCATATATCCTGTTGGTTCTGTCCCTCTGGAGAACCCTAATACATCCACCTTATTAATGTGCCACAATGTGAGATATTTTCTAAGGCAGGGAAAATAAAACAGTAGTATTAGGATCATACACATGTTTTAAAAATATAAAAAGCAATGAGATGGCTACCATAAAAGTCAGGATAGATATTACTTCTGTGGGAGGGAAGAGATTGTAGTTAGTATTTAACACATCAGGAGCATCTAAAGTGTGGCAAACTTTTTGTTTCTTGACTTGAGTGGTGATTAGGTGGGCCACATAATTTGTGGGACCTGCGTGAGATAAAAATGTAGGGCCTCTGACTTAAAAATTATTTTAAAATCTCAACACAGAGACAGCAGAGGAGCAAACCAAGCATGAGGCACTTCCAAGTGTGGGTTCCTGTGTGACTGCATAAAATGCAAGTGAGCCCTGATGGTGATTGTATTAGCAATCACTCTAAAATAATTTATTCAGCTAGATATTTATATTTCATGCATTTTTACTGTTTGTTATATTTTACGACAAAAATATTAGAAATTGAATAAAAATAATTAACTAGAACTCTAAATGATTACTGTGAGGTGTTCTTACTGACTAGGAGAAGAAAAGGATAGAAATATAAACAAATAGTAAAGAAATATGGAGAGTCAAAATAGTCTTAAAATCTATATAATAGAAGACTCCAAAGGAGAGAAAAGAGTCAGCAAAGAAGTATAAATATTTTAAGAAATAATAATAAAGGAATTTCCAGAACAAGAAGAAGTAGAAACAATCTGTAGATTACAAAATAGTATAGATAAAAATAAACTTACACCTAGATATATTGTAATAAAATGTAGAAACAACTAAAAACAAAAATAATTCTAAAAGCTTCTGAGGGAAGGAACAAATCACCAATAAAGGAATAAGAATAAAATTAACATCAGACTTCTCTTTAATGATATGAGATGTAAGATCACAATGAAGTAGCATCTTCAAAGTATTAGAGAAAAAAATCCTCTGACCTTAAAATTATATTCAGCTAAACCAGTAGTTTTCTAACTTTTTGATCTAAGAACTCCTTTACACTCTTAAAAATCATTGACGACTCTAAAGAGATTTGGTTTATGTGTATTATGTCTATCAGTAATTAATGTATTAGAGATTAAAACTGAGAAAACATAAAAATAATGTTATTATTTCATATTACTTCGTTTAAAAATTACTAATTATATTTTAACACAAATGAAATATTTTTATGAAACATAACTATATATTTCAAAACAAAACACAATTAGTGAGAGGACTGGCATTGTCATTGTCTAACTTGACTCAGAACTTGATCTCTGGGAAAAGATCTATCCCCAAGGCATTTGTCAAGAGAAATCTATGGAAAATCTTTAATATTTCAGCTGCCTGAAACTGGGCTACCAGTTGGGGCAAACAAGTGTGGTCAGATATGTAAGAGGAAAATCTGGGAAATAAGTGGTACGTAAGAGGCTTTGAAAAGTTTTGACATATTATTTAGAATCTAGAAGGCCATGTGCATGTTCAGGAAACACCAGAACAACAGAGAGGGACTCAGTATGGTTGACTTGAGGCACTGTATAAGCAGGAAATGAAGACTAAGGCAGAGTTGTAATTTCCGAAATGTTGAATGCATACCCCAACACACACCCAGAGCCACTAGACAAGTTCAATTCCTTCTTAAAATGCTTCTGAGAAGGTGAGAACACAGTTTTAGGATAAAGAAAGATAGCTTACATCTAGAAAATGAGTGTTCTTTTGGTGAGCAAGAGAGAAGATCTGAACATAGTCAAATGACTCTCTCTTCTCTATAGCTGCTGTACAATGATGACTTCAATGCAGTTTACCTCTTCTCTGCCTGTACACTCTCTAAGGTAATTATAAAGGCTTCTGAAGTTATAAAGGTCTGAATTATAAAGACTTCAGGTTATCTCATAAAGCATACCCTAATGTCAGACTTTATTTTCACTAAACTTAAAATCGGTAAACAAAAGCAAGCAAATGAAATAAACCATCTTATGAGTTTTAAAGCATAAAAATCGACTCCAGCATGGACTAAAATCTAGGACAACAGTGTTTTAGAATATAATACTAAGAAAAATAAATAATGCTGAAAGCACAATGTAAATAAAACCTGTTTTGAAGCAAAAGGGCTAAGACTAAATAAAAAATAAAGACTTTTAGGCAGTTTGGGGAACACAAGAAATATACCATTAAGCTGAGTGAGTTATGAATAAGGAGAAATCCAACATCTGCTTGGGAAGCTTTTTCCACTTTGGACTCAAAACTAAGCCCTGCCATTTAAGGGTTAATCCTTACAAAAAAAAAAAAAAATCAAACCTTTGTCAATATAGCTATCTTGCTCTGTCAATTATCTTTCAAAGGGTAGCACTGAGAGTGTGAGTGGTGTGAAAAGAAGTCATGGGTATTTTCTGATATGGGTTGGCTGTGTCCCAACCCAAATCTCATCTTGAATTGTAATCTGCATAATCCCCATGTATTGTGGGAGGGACTTGGTGGAAGGTAATTAAATCATGGGGGTGGTTCCTCAGTGCTGTTCTCATAATAGTGAATGAGTTCTCATCAGATGATGGTTTTATAAGTATCTGGCATTCCCTCTGCTGGTTCTCATTGTCTTTCCTGTGAAGAAGTGCTTTCCACCATTATTGTAAGTTTCCTGAGGCCTCCCCAGCTATGTGGAACTGTGAGTCAATTAAACCTCTTTTGTTTATAAATTATCCAGTCTCATGTATTTTTCCATAGCAGTATGGGAATGGATAAATACACTCCCTAAATTAGTAATGTAGGTTCATGTTTTTATGGGGCCTACTGTACTTTTGAGCATTTTAAATCCAATTATGAATAGGACTACAGGAGGAAGCCCTATAGGAGGAAGAGTGGATTCATATTATAATTTTCTCATCCTGTTGCCTAATCTTAGACTTGTTCTATTTATGAAACATTATCATTTTCGGAGTTTAAAAAACAATTGAGGTAAATCCCTTAAGTTCACTTCCTGCTGGTTAGATGTAGGAACCTGTATATGCCTTCCTTTGCTCAAGTAGGAGTTAAGTATATTTAAGGCTGACCCACTTTTATGAACTGTGCACCCACAAGCAGATGAAGCAATAAACAGACAAAAACAAAATTAACATCGCCAGGAAACACCACTATTAAGTACAGAAAAATGCTTTATCACTGGCTTAGTAACAGAAGTTATTACTATTTTTCAAATTCAACTAAGCACCAACATTATACAAGGCACTGATCTAGGCACTTGGATATATATTTTTTCATTTTATTCTCAGTATTGTTATCCCTTCAAAGTTCCAATGGGAAATTAAATGATAGTGTAAACAATTTGTGGCTAATATTGCTGCCAAATGCTTAGAGAAAATGCAGGCTCTACTGAAATGGTTTATTTCAAGATTGAGCTGAATCAATCTCAAATGGTTTTTTTTTCCAATTTAGATTGTATTGTCTCTTTCCTTGGATCTCCCACAAAAGGTCTGACATCTGAGAATTTGTCATCTCAAGCTTTGGAAAAATGCAGATACTTTTGAAAAGTACTAATTCTGCAAAGGACTTATCTGCCCTTGTCAAAAAGTCTTTTTAATATATTGATTCAGCTAAAAAGTTTGTATCTGTTAACTCCTCTTTGAAATTTACAAGCTCCTTTAAAATCCTTAAGAAAAAACAGCAGAGTGTGTGGATGCATATAATAAGATTTTATGACATCCCCAAAGTGAAATTCTAAGTCACCCATCCAAATAAGATGTTAACACAGGGGCCAGGGTCAAGATGAGGCATGTGAATCGAGATGACTGGACCTCAACATATGTTTGTAGACTCATTCTGATCCCAGACAGAAAGCTTTTCTAACAGCTGACAAGTAAGATGACTTACTGCCTCAGTTTTTAACTCTTACTTCAGATGATTATACAAAAAGCCATGTAAGAGGCATGACTGTGATGGTTAATTTTAGGTGTGAACTTGATTTAGGTGTGACTGGATTAAGGAATAGCTAGAAAAAGCATTATTTTGGGGTGTGTCTGGGATTGCTTTTCCAGAGGAAACTGGTGTGTGAGTCTAACTGGATTAAGTTGGGGAAGGTTTACCCTTAATGTGCTCAGACACCATCCAATAGGATAGGGGGCAAGATAGAACAAAAACAGAGGAAAGACAAATTGGTCTCTCTCCTAGAGCTGGGATACACATTTCTGCTCCTGCTTTGGGGCATCAGAACTCCAGGCTGTCTGGCCTTTGCAGTCCAGAACTTGGGTAGCCTCCTGGATTCTCAGGCATTTGGATTTGGACTGAGCCATGCTACCAGCATCTCAGGGTCTCCAGCTTGCAGATGGCCTGTCATGGGGTTTTTCAGCCTCCATAATTGTATGAGCCAATTCTCCAAATAAATACCTTCTCATTTCTCTCTCTCTCCCTTTTCAATTGGTTCTGCCTCTCTAAAGAACCCTAAAACAAAAAATTGGTATGGAGAAGTGGGGCTGTTACTATAATAAATAACTAAAAATATAGAATTAGCTTCAAAATTGTGTAATGAGTAGAGGCTGTAAGAATTTGGAGGAGCAGGCTAGAAAAAACCTAGATTGTCACGAATGGAGTGTTAGTGCTCAAGGCAATTCTGGTGAGGGATTAGAAGACCCCAAAACTAAAGACAGTCTAAATTTTCTTAGGAGTCACTCATGTGGTCCTGGTCAGAATGTTGGTAGAAATATAGACAATGAAGGTTATTCTGATGAGGTCTTAGACAAAAATAAAGAGTAAGGTCTTGGAAACTGGAGTAAAGATCATCCTTGCTATATCGCTGGCTGAACTGTGTTTATGCCTTTAAGGCCTTATGGAATGCAGACCTTCAGACCAATGAACTAGGATATCTGGCAGAAGAAATACCTAAACAGCAAAGCATTCAGGCTGTTGTGTGGCTACTTTTAACCACACACAGTGATATGTGAGAGGACATAAATTGCTTAAAGATGGAATTTATAATTGGAAAAGAAGCAGAACAGAAATGTATGGAAAATTCACAGCCTGGCCATGTAATGAGTAAAAAAGCGTGTTCAGGAGAGAATACTAAGGATGTGGCCAAGCAACTATTAGAGATTAGCACAGATAAAAGGAAGCCAGGTGTGATTCAGCAAGACAATGGGAGAAACACCCCAAAGTTATTTCAGAGATCTTTGAGGCTGCTCCCGCCATTACAGGCCCAGAGCTCTAGGACAGGATAGTTTCAGGGATTGGGGCTGGAGCACCCATGGGCTCACTGCCTGGGGCCTCCTTGGGACTCTGATTCTGCATTTCAGCACAGCACCCTTCAGGCACTCCAGCCATGACTCAAGTGGGCCCAGGTGTGGCTCAGGCTGCCACTCTGGAAGGCACAAGTGGTGAGTCTTGGCGGTATCCATGTGGAGTTAAATGTGAAAGCTCTCAGGATGTAAGAGCCATAAGGGCATGGCTACCTCCACCCAGACTGTAAAAGATGTCACAGATAGTGCAGGGGTCCATGCGGAAACTTGCCCAGGGATGGAGCTGCCACAGAGCATCCTGATAGGGTAATGCTTAGTGGAGTCATGGAAATGAGACTGCCACTGAGACCTCAGAGCTCCAGGGCCACCAATGCGCAGCTCCAGCCTGGGAGAGCCACAGGCATAAGACTCCAACCTCAGAGAACTGAAGTGTGGACTGAGACCAGCAAAGCCACAGAGCAGGGGTCACAGGCTGCCCAAGGCTTTGCGAGTCCAGCTACTCCCCGTGATGCCTCAGACGCAGAATATGCAGTAGAAGGAGATTATTCTGGAGCTTTAAAAGTTTTTGTTGATTTTCTTGTTGGGTTTTGGACTCATTTGGGACCTGTTTCTCCTGTCATCTTGCCTTTTTCTCCCTTTTGGAATGGGAATGTCTATCCCATCCCTATCCCGTTCTTGTATTTTGGAAGTAGATAATTTGTTTTGATTTCATAGATGAAGGAAATTTGCTTCAGTATTAATCATGCCTTGAGTCTCACCCCTGTTTGATTTAGATGAGACTTTGGACTTTTGAGTTGATGCTGAAACAAGACTTTTGGAATGATTGTGATGGAATGAATGTATTTTGTATGTGAGAAGGACATAAGTTTATTTTTGTTGGGGGCAAGGATGGATTGTTCTGGTTTAAATGTCTCCTCCAAACCATTTGAAATTTGATTGCCATTGTGACAGTATTAATAGTGGGAGCTTTAAGAGGTGATCAGGTCATCTCACGAGGCAAAGCTCTCATGAATGGATTAATGCCATTGATGTAAGAGTAGGTTAGTTCTTGTGGAGGTTTGGCCCCTTTTTTCTCTTGTTCTCATGTGCTCAGTTGCCATTCCACCTGCCCCCATCTCGCCAGATTCCAGTGCCATGCTCTTCGACTTCCCAGTCTTCAGAACTATAAATCAAAGAAATTTCTATTCCTTATAAATTATCCAGTGGTATTCTGTGATAGCAGCATAAAACAAAGACAGTGATACTTCAAAGACAGGGTCAGGTTCAAAGCCTGGGGTCATTTGCGGAGTCCAGTGTGAGAACAGGAGTAAAAGGGACAGCAGGTGATTCTCTCTCTTCAACACGAGGACCCATCACTTCCCATCCTCGTCAGTCAGCATCAAAGGCAGGGGTGGGAGGTCCTGGCTCACTTCCCTCCCCTCTGCATATGATACAGTTTCAACCGGTTCTGAATCTTTGATGGATGTTCTCAATGATGCCATCTGACTGTAAGGATGTTTTCTCAGGGGGCAAAGTGCCCTTTGAATTCAGCCGACATCAGTGGGGTAGCTGACAGCTGGGAGGAAATAGGAAGCACTCCTTGCAGAGATTGATGGGTGGCAGCATAGGCACAGACAGATGCTTTAGCAGGGCAGGGTGGAGGCCTTGGGTCCAGTGCTGCCTCCTTTCCAGGATAAGAACACTGCTTCCCACTATGTGCAATGGACAAGCACAGCTCCAAGGCAGAGGAAGAGGATTTACAGCTGGTGAAAGTGTGCCTCATAGGACTGGTACTCTAAAACAAAAATCAGATTCTCAGCAGTACATAAGCAAGTACAGGAGCATGGGACTGAGGAACTTTTTATCTGAGAGCAAGAAGACAGCTTTGGGTGTGTTTATGTGTCTTATTTTTTATTTGTTTGAGACAGAGTCATGCAGGCTGGAGTTCAGTGGCACAATCATGGCTCACTGCAGCCTTGACCTCCTCTAAAACAATCCTCCCACTTTGGTCTCCTGAGTAGCTGGGACAATAGGCATGTGCCACCATGCCCAGCTAATTTTTAATTTTTTTTTTTTTTCGTAGAGATGAGAGCTCACTTTGTTGCCCAGGCTGGTCTTAAACTACTGGCTTCAAGTGATCCTCCTGCCTTGGCTTTCCAAAGTGCTGGGATTGTAGGCATTGAGCCACTGCACTTGGCCTGTATGTGTTTTACCATGGTAAAATATATATAGCATAACAATTTCCACCTCTGCAATTTTTAAGTGTACAGTTCAGTGGTATTAAACACATTTACACTGTTGCGCAACCATTACCATCACACATCTTCAGAACATTTTTATCATCTTGAACTCCATACCCATTAAACAATAATTTCCCACTCTTCTTCAACCCCTAATAACAAGTATTTTTTTTGGTCTTTATGAATTTGACTACTACAAGTGTGTCATGTAAGTGGAATCATGCAATATTTGTCCTATTTTTATTTTATTATTATTTTTTAGACAGGGTCTCATTCCTGTTGCCCAGGCTGGAGTACAGTGACATGTTCTTGGTTCCCTGCAGCCTCGAACTCCTGAGCTGATGTGCTTCTGCCACATCAGCCTTGCAAGTAGCTGGTTACTACTGGGTCTCACTCCTTTTGCCCAGGCTGGAGCGCACTGGCATGATCTTGGCTCACTACAGCCTCGAACTCCTGGGCTCAGATGATTCTGCCACCTCAGACTCGCAAGTAACTGGTTAGTACAGGTACATGCCACCACACCCCACTAATTTGTTGTATTTTCAGTAGAGACCAGATTTTGCCACATTTCCCAGGCTGGTCTCCAACCCTGGGCTGAAGCCATCTACCCACTTTGGTCTCCCAAAGTGCTGGGATTATAGGCATGAATCACTGTGCTTGACCAATATTTGTCCTTTTATGTCTGGTTTATTTCACTTAACATAATGTCTTCAAGGGTCATCCATGTCATCACATGTATCAGAATTTTCTTTCTTTTTAAGGCTGAATAATATTCCATTGCATGTATGCACCACATTTTGTTCACCTATTCATGCACTGATACACATTTGGGTTCTTTCCACCTTTTGGCTATTGTGAATAACAACATGCTATGAAGATGGGTATGCAAATATCTGTTTGAGAGCCTTGTGTTTTATCTTAAAAAATTACCTGCTATCTAGTTTCTTTAGGGTTAAAACATTATTTATTCTTAATAGGTCAGTGTTTTCATCCTTGAGCATTGTACCAGCATGAGAGAAAGGAAGATCTTTTTGAACGTTTCACTAGAAGAGTGGACTTGACCTGATAGTCTGAAGCATTGCACCTGTAACTTAATGCTAGTTTAAAAAAATCTTCTGCGGCAAAAAACTTTCTTAGATTATTACACAGTCAGTCAAACTTTAGAAAGTGTTGGCTAATTTGACTTTCTAAATCCTAACTAATTTCTTGACTTTAGTTCCAGTGTTTCAGGAGGCAGCCAGGGTTCCTGTGCCCAGGTATAAGTGCCCAGCAGCTCTTGCTTTGGGCCTGTCTGCTTGTTTGCAGAGAGGAGAACTGAGGTGGCAGTGATGGAAGGAGACAATTACAGTGACTTTTGTTCATGGTTAGAAAAGTGAAGCTGAAACTCAGGAAAGAGCTAATTCTGAGTGAAAGCCCGGCAGGGAAGTGGAAGTGAGAAAGCTGCATGCACCAGTTCTCCCTGTGGAGTATTTTCTTTGGGCTACAAAACTAACATGATGGAGAGCTCCTGATGAATTTAGGGATTTCTGTACATTTTCTAACTGCAGCTAGAGTAACTAGTTCCTCTTCTTTTTGGTATAATGTATTCATTTCACTATTTTAAATGGAGCTAAGGTTTTGGGCATTTGCTTGTGGCTTGCTATTGTTGTTGATATGGGGAGAAACTGTCAAGACAGTTTCTTGCCCATGAAAATCCACACCAATTGAATTCACTGTAAAGTAGGCC
>PVKP010036653.1:0-22276 GCA_004027715.1 Plecturocebus donacophilus | reverse complement strand
TTTGTGGGAGGAGAATTCTGTAAATATTTGTTAAGTCTAGTTGTTCCAGGTCTGAGTTCAAGTCCTGGATATCCTTGTTGATTTTCTATCTTGCTGATCTATGTAATATTGACAATGTAGTGTTAAAGTCTCTCACTATTATTGTGTGGGAGTCTAAGTCTCTTTGTAAGTCACTAAGAACTTGCCCTGTGTATCTGGGTGCTCCTGTAATGGGTGCGTATATATTTAGGATCGTTAGCTCTTCTTGTTGCATTGATCCTTTCACCACCATGTAATGTCCCTCTTTGTTTCTTGTGTTCTTTGTTGTTTTAATGTCTGTTTTATCAGAGATGAAAATTGCAGCTTCTGGTAATGCTAGCTGGTTGTTTTGCCCATTAGTTGATGTAGATTATTCATTATGGTGATGCTCTAAAAATATGGAACGCTTCACGAATTTGCGTGTCATCCTTGCGCAGGGGCCATGCTAATCTTCTCTGTATCGTTCCAATTTTAGTATATGTGCTGCCGAAGCGAGCACCACTTTCTTCTTAACTGGTACTTTTCCCTTAAGTTACAAACGTTAACTTAAGGGAAAAGTACCAGTTAAGAAGAGGTTAAAGATATTGGAAAGAGTTGAATATTGACCCCTGAGGGAATAGGAGGGGCTGAAGTGTTGGGAGGCAAGAGGGATTGTCAGTGGGTGAATGGAAATAGGCCCTGAGGCATTTTCTGCAGGGTGGTCTCAATTTTTTCTTTGAAGTGAAAGGCAAGGTTATTTGCAGACAATGGAGGGATGTGGCTGGAAGGGAGTTTGAGGAAAGTGAAGTCTGAGGAAGGGGTTAGGGCATCCTATAGATGGCTCAGTTGATGTTGGAACCATAAATCTACAAGTGTGGTTGTCTATGCCTTTTGAGACAGTTTCTAGATCAGTGAGAGTAAAGAAGGTTTATGGCTGGAAAGCTAAAAAATAAATAAATAAATATAAAGGAGGCCTTGATTAATTTAGAGTTGTCTCAGTCTTTTCACTTTCTAAGAACTTAAGATGATGCTTGACACCCAGTAAGTAACTGCTCCGTGGCATTGCTGAGAGAATATATTAAAAGGTAGGGCAATTTAGGGAATGTCTGTTCTCATATTTCTATCCTATTGATACAGAAAAAAACACTTCCCATTGATAATTGCTTTAAATATTAGTAAAAATATTGTATACTTCACAGGTGATTTTTTTCTTTTTGCATAGGTAAGCATTTTGATCTAGCTTTTCATCTGTAACAAAAGGGATTGGTCTCACTCTTATTAACAGCTTTATTGTTTACATATCATAAAATTTACCCATTTTAGTATACAGTTTAATAATTTTTCAGTATATTTACAAGTTGTATAACTATCACCAATTTTAGACCCTTTCTTTTACCCTGAAAATATTCCTCATGCTTTTTCACAGATATTCCTGCTCCCATTCCCAGCTCCAAACCTGCTTTTCATTTCTATAGATTTTTATTTTCTGGACATTTCAAATACATGGAATAATATAATGTGTGATCTTTTGCATGTAGCTTATTTCATTCAGCACGATGGTTTTGAGGTTCTTCCATGTTGTAGTGTTTATCAGTAGTTCATTCCTTTTTATTGTTTAATAATATTCCATTGTCTGGAAGAACCACATTTTGTTTATCCATTTACCAGTTCATGTGCATTTGGATAATTTTTACATTTTGGTTATTATGAATACTGCTGCTATGAGCATTCACTTATAGATATTTGTGGGACATATGTTTTCATTTCTCTTGGGCTGATACAGAATAATTTCTTGATTTGGATTTTTGTCTCAAGAGTGGAATGTTGTTCTACAGACACTTTTGTAATTTTCTTTTTACATGGTATAATATTGAAACCTTAAGTTATATACCTAAACATCGAAATACTAATGAATATGTGAACATGAGAAAAGCATCTATAAAATTGTTAAAATTTACTTGGCATCTGGTACAATTTACCGTCATTCACTAGTAACTACCTCTACTGTTTCCATCTGGAATAAAAATGACATATACATTATATTTACTACTCTGCTAATACCACCAAAAAGCCTAGCAATTGTCATTTCCAGACTATCTGCTGTGAAGAGGGCTAGCAATCTAGTTCTTTTAAACTGGTTCCTTGAATATATCATTTCAACCCCTCCCTTTTTGTCCATTTATGCTTTAAGGGCATTTCAACATTTGAAAACTAGGATTAAGATTGCTCCTGAGAGGCCAAGAGAAAAAAGTAATTTGTTTTAAAACCTTTTAAAACCTACAGCAACGTGCAGGAGGATACTTTACTAATTTACCAGAGATGCTAAAAGATTGAAAAATTTCCCTTGCTTTGATTGGCTCTGCTTCCTGGTTTCTTGCACGGGAGAAATCTGGAATGGAGTTCTTCATTTGCAACTTTTAACAGTATCAATAGGAAAAATGTGATGAGGAATGTGAAAATCAACACTTCTCAAGACATTTCTGCTAAATTAGTAGTGACACGGATGAAGACTTAGAAAATAGCCTTCATTCATTCGTTCAATTTTTTCACTCCACTAGACTATTATTAATTCTAAATATATTTATGTGCTATCTTTCATGTGTCAGGCACTAAGCAAGGCACATAGATTATGGCTATGAACAGCAGCTCAAGTTGTACACAGCAAAGAAAGAAGCTATTTAGCAGATGGTTTTCCCAACTAATTAAAAAAAAGTTAACTTGTTTTACAAGAAGTTGGCAACTTTTGGTTACTGGATTTAAAGATCATTAGGGCTTTTCTTCAGCTCTTTTTTGGTTAGCATTTTTTTTTCCTGACTCATCTGTGGACTTGCTATTTAGCAGCTTCTAAGACCAAGAAAAACATGATTAAGGACAAGAAGAATCATTCTGTAAAGTGAAAATCCCAAGACCTCCAAGATGAGGTCTTCTGGATCTTACATGTTTTGTTGAAATTTAACATAAAGAAATCTATACAAATGTTCAGAAAATACAAAGCTAATTACAAGTACTTCATCTGTAATAAAAATATTGTGTTGTGTCCTAGTCATTTGTGCACATTTAGTGCCACTACTGATCTTGTACAATGTGCTTAGTGTTTGTTTCACTTCAATGTGGCATGACAGATCCTTAGTTAAAAAATATCTGCTCTCTTGGCTAACAGATTCCCAGATAAAGCATGATTTGGTGTTTAAATTCAAACTTTTCTACATCAAAATGTTCAATCATCAGGTGACATCCACATTCATGGAGTGAAACTTCTTATACATTAGAAAAAGTGCTATGCCTAGAAACTAGTGATGCTATCATCCAAGATAAAAGCCATTTTTAACATATGTATTACCAAGTTACACTTAACATATCAAATTCTAACTCTTAGGGGTATGTAGTTGTCCAGTGACCCTAAAAAGGATAATATTACCACAGTCCAACATCTATACATTTTCCAAAGTGTGGACATCCACAATCCTGGTTGAGCCACAGCAAGATCACTCCTGTTTCTTTCTAGACTTTTCTTATATGACATTAACAAAACAGTGAGTTTCAGTAACAACCAATGTTAAATTCAGAAGTGCACATTAGAGATTCCTTATTTGTCTGTCCAATAGCTTTTAAATAGATAGAGCTTTGTTTAGCACTAAAATATCAGACTGGAAACACAGCTATGTTCATTGTCTGCCAGCGTTAGGATCAGAGATGATCTGAGTTCCATAAATATGCCTGCACTACTACTGGCCCACAGGAGAAAGTGGAGAATTTAAATACCAAAGGAAACACGCCCAAAGAAACACTCAGCTGCCTGTTTCATCCTGGAGCTGTGCATATGCTGATGGTGGCCAGGTGGAAGATTTGGCAAGCCCAGTGAATTGTTTCTATCTGGAGGAATAAGCAAATAGTGCAGTAAAAATGCACTACCCCTGGATACAAATTAAATACCACTAAAGTGCACTTAGAAGAAATTAACAAAGCTTTAGAATGGAAAGTGACTTTAAAAATTTCATTCTCTTTTTATTTCAGTTTTACGATTAATGGGAAATGAATAAATGAAAAGACCAAGGAGAGAGAGTAATAGTAAGGGATTATAACCACAACACAAAGCTTTTATAGATATTATATTTGAATGAGCCAAATAAAATAGATGGATTTTTAATCATTTTCTTTTAAAGATCCCTATTACTTCTTAAAAAGTTATTTTGGAAATCCCCAGACTAAGTCAATGTACTTGAGATTTTAATGTAAATAAATCACAAAATTTTAATTTATTCCTCCTAATAGAAACAATGTTATAGCTGTCTTCATGTTCTCCAGGTGGATGTGATTTTTCTTTATGCTCTATCAAGGCAGATGTCATGGTCTTCATATGAGCTGTTTACACTTAACATTAAAATAATGGTGTTCCACCATAGTGTTCCACTATGGTGTATGAAAACTACCACAGCATTAGCTCCCCATTGGTATGTATTGCACCAAATAGAAGAATAAAATAGATTTCTAAACAGGTAAAAGGCATTACACATCATATCAAATTCAACATATTTTTTTCTTAGAGTTCAAAGTATTATCTGGCTAGTTGCTTGGATCAGCTAAAGGCCACACCATGTTATTGACTGAGAACTTACTCTGTGTCAGGATTGGTACTAACAACATGTGTTGTCTAACCTGATTTTCCTGATTGCTCTATGAATTACCCCTATACTACATTTGAGGAAACTGAGGGTTAGAGAAAAATACAGTAATTGCTTATGGTCACACATTTGGTTAGGGAAGCCAAGATTTGCATGATACAGCATGTTTATTTGCACTTGAAACAATCAGTGGGGAGAGCTAGGTAGCTTGGAAACAGGTGAGTCACCTGAAAAAGCCTGTGGACTGAGGTGTGGCTTCCGTGCAGATGCTTCTGTCCACTTCCTGATGGTCCCTTCCTCGTGATAAATTATGACTATCAAAGTAACACAAAATGCTTCATGTCAGAGTATTGAAATAATTGGAGTGGATCTCATTTTCTTTGGCTAGACAGCATAATATTAAGTGCTTTTCCCTAATTGGCATTTTTATAAAGTATCATTATTTTTTGAGACAGTTTACTACCCAGGTAGCTGAGATTTTTGTGGCAAAATTAGTTCACATGGTGGTACACACAATTATATTAGGTGTTGTTACATGTGCTTTACTGAAATGAAAGACTTAACATTTGATGATTTCCCTTTCCTCATTGGTAAGCCTAATCTATCCAGCACGATTTAAAAATAAATTTCATTTATGAGTCTCTTGTTGTCTATTGTTTCCATATTTATTCAGTACTTTTCTTCATCTACTTACTAGGAAATTTATTTATTTATATATGTATGTATGTATGTATGTATGTATGTATGTATTTATTTATTTATTTATTATTGAGATGGAGTCTTGCTCTGTCACCTAGGCTGGAGTGCAGTGGCACCATCTCAGCTCACTGCGACCTCCACTCCCTGGTTCAAATAATTTTCCTGCCTCGGCCCTCTGAGTAGCTGGGATTACAGGCACATGCTACACACCTGGCTAATTTTTTTGTATTTTTAGTAGAGACGGGATTTCTCCATGTGGTCAGACTGGTCTTGAACTCCTGACCTCAGGCAATCCACCTGCCTTTGCCTCCCAAAGTCCTGGGATTATAGGTGTGAGCCACCGTGCCTGGCCCTTACTGGGGAATTTAATGGTCTTCTGGATTACTCAGTGGCAGATTACTCTGGATTACTCATTCATAGCCTCTAAGAGCGCATAATCATACCAGTTTTATCTATAATATTTGACCAGGAGGGTGGTAATTTAGTGTGGTGTTATTACATTTTTCAGTGCCAGTGTATAGTTGTGTATTTGAGGTATGTGGAGAACAGTTTTAAATGCTTGCACTTTCTCATAATCTTCTTGACTGTCTATAAATATCTTTAAGGATTAGTTAATGATAATAACTTCTAAGATGTGAGATTAATAGAACCTTAATCTATAGGAAGAACTTGATAGTTATGTGATAAAAATTATGACTGCAAATATTCTGCTTTGATGATTAGGTAATTTTACTGACTATATATTGACTAAGGTTAACAGACAATTGTCTACTTTCATCCCAAGCTGTAAAAACTGCTTTTTTTTTTTTTAACTTATGATGAGCGGTCTGGACTGGAGCAAGGTGAATCCCTCCCACACCTTGGCTGTATTTCTTGGTGCATTTCCCTCTTTGCTCAAACCTCTACTGTGTGCTGTGGCCAGACTGATTCAAGGGCTTGCCCTGATGGACTTGCTTATGTGCTAAGGGTATTGAGAAATGAATTATAGAGAAGAGATAAAGTGAAGGAAAAGAATGGGAGGAATTTGGAAGATAATAATGAAAAAAGACTAATTCAAGATAAGAAATAGAGAGAAAACTGAAGGAAAGAAGACGATAGGGAAGGGGATTATGAGTGATTCAGGAAAAGTCGGGCGACAGGGAAGAACAGAATGCAATAGAGACATTTTCCTGTAGATTTCCTCTTCTAAAGCAGGGCTTTCCTGCGATCCATGGGAAAAATCTTAGGGGTCCATGAGTTGGGATTTGAAAAAATTGCATCCTTACTTTCTCTCAAAATTTGGCATCTCTCTCAACTATAAATATAGGCTACAAACTTCTGTAGTATTAGCAACATCCATGACTTTGTCTCTAATAGAAACAAAAAAATTTTCATATTACGATGTAATGGTTTCAAATACATTGAAAATTACTTAATACTTTTCCCTAAGTGGACAAGTACTTTGAAGTTGCCACTGACCTTATGTGATGCTTCAATAAAGAAGTACATATATTGTTACATCATATGTTTGTTTTAAAGTATTTTCTAACTGTATTTTAATATAATCAGTTTCCTTTCCAATCCTATAAATTTTTTTCACGCATTTAAAAATATTCTGAGAAGGGCTTAATAGACATAGCTAGATAGCATGACCAAAAAAGCTAGCAACCTCTACTGGACAGCAACCCTTCCCATATGAATGGCTTACAGTGTGTCTGAGGTATTTATGCTCCCAGTCCTTAGTGTGGGAGAGCCTGAGGCCCTGACCTCAAGTCAACTTGTCTGTGCAAACATAAACTTCATGTGCTCTATGACAAAAGAAAGGTTAGGCACACTGCAGGGTCACTAGTGGTTTGACTTTTAAAATATTGGTCTTCTAAAGAAACCACATTAAAAAAATATTACATATATGATGCTATTATCTTTATTTTAAGGAGAGAGAAGCTTTGTTACAGAGAAGGACAAGAACAGAAAAATAAGAAACTCTAGGAGGCTCGAGAATTCCTTAGGGTAAACCCCTTTGAAAAGAACAAGATCACTCACTGGTCAGGGAAAATGGAATCCACTTAAAGGAACTCTTTTTGGCTTTTTTTTTTTTTTTTTTTTTTTTTTTGAGACAGAATCTCCCTCTGTCACCCAGGCTGGAGTGCAGTGGTGTGATCATAACTCACGGTCGCATCCATCTCCAGGGCTCAAGTGATCCTCCCACCTCAGCCTCCCAGGTAGCTGGGATTACAGATGTGCATTACAGGTGTGCACCACCACATCTGGCTAATTAAAAATATATATATATACATATATATATATATATTTATAGAGATGGAGTCTCACTATGTTGCTCTTGAACTCCTGGCTTCAAGCAATCCTTCCACCTTGGCCTCCCAAAATGTTAGGATTATAGGTGTGAGCCACTGTGCCCAGCCCTTTTTTTTTTTTAATGGGACAGGAGATGGTGTTATACGGATTTTTCCTAAGAAACATATACTACCTCCAAGTCTCAGAGACTCCCTTTTATTTGTTTGGACATAGAGTCCAAATGACTTTGATCATAACCATATAGTTTTTTTTTTTTTTTTTTTTCTGGAGATAGAGTTTCACTCTGTTGCCCAAGCTGGAATACAGTGATGTGATCTTGGCTCACTGCAACCTCCACCTCCCGGGTTCAAGCGATTCTTGTGCCTTAGCCTCCTAAATAGCTGAGATTACAGGCATGGACACCCAAGTCTGGCTAATTTATATATATATATATATATGGAAAGAGAGAGAGAGAGATACACACAAATACTTTATATAGCTAATATATATAATTATATACATATATATATATTTCAGTAGAGATGGTGTTTCACCATGTTGGCCAGGCTGGTCTGGAACTCCTGGCCTCAAGAGATCCACCCGCCTCAGCCTCCCAAAGTTCTGGGATTACAGATGTGAGCCACTGTGCCTAGTATCACATAGTTTGTAACTCATGAAGTTTCAGCTCACAGATCATAACACTAACAGTGTTTTTAAACATAGGTAGCTAAAAGAGCTAATTTCTTATGAATGCCCAAAACCTCTTGTGAGAGACTTAGCTAAAACCTTTCTCTTCATGTAGTCATTTCCCCCCTTATATAATATATAATGTCAAATTCTAAGAAATCCAGAATCATATTCTATATATTATTTGGTAGTCTCTAGCCTAGTATATGTTTCTATGCTAATTTCTCTTTAGTTTTTGAACAATTAAATTATTAGAACAAAGGGCATTGTCATTGAATTAATGATGCTTTGTATAGACTCCTGAAGTCTTTTCTGACTGTATCATTTGGTGTCTCAGTCCCAAACTCTGCAGTAGAAGGCTTTAAAGAAAATGGAATAATTTTCTCTTTAAACTGTAATGAGTGACAGTAGTCTAATGACGATACAGAAGGTGTCACACTCAGCTGAGCAGTACTGAGTGTAGAACAACATCACTAACTGGCCATCAATGACATATCCTGTTTCTTGGTATCCAGGAGACTGAAAATCATTTGGTTTTCTTTATCTAGGCCACAGCTGTCTTGGGCCTTATTCCAATCATTTTGATCTGGTGAGGATTCCTCTTGGCAACATAAATGCAGTTAAGGGGGTGCTATAGTGACATGGCAGTGACAGCTGAAATGCATTTCCTCATTTTGATCTAGGTGAATGTTCTCAGTAGTATTGCTTGATGACCATATGCTTATCTGTCTCACACTTATAGGAGACTTTTAAAAGGGATTAAAAGATATTATTTTTTCTTCCATTAAACTTCAGACAAACAACAATTGTGAGCCAATATTGGTTAATCCATCATATTATAATGTATGAAAATCAATAAACAGAAAAATTCGAAGTACCCCTATGTGTCTACCCTCCTATCTACAGAAAATTTATTCATCAGGAGAGGCAGCATCTCAGCAGATTTGTTAGCCTAATTATGATGTATTTCCTTTTAAACAATTTGCACACAATAATTGATCAAAAGTCTTCATAGAGCTTCCCAGAGCTATTCATTAGTTCAATAAAACAATGTGAGCAATAGTTGGAGCACATTTCCTTCATAATCATTTTGTTAGGGGGAAAAAACCCACAGCAGCTGCAGTTCAGTGTAGATAGCCATCAGAAACAGTTGATTTATCAAAATGAATTGATCTTGGCAGTTTTCATTCTGGGGCTTAGAATGAGAAACACAATTAGAATTCAGTGCTGTGCACACAGCCAGAACAAAGTAATGTTGGCTCATTTTCCAGTAACATTATGAATTACACCATGCATAGATAGAAAATCCAGAATTTATCCAGCCATATGGATTAAGTCAAACATCTAAGTCATCAATAAATGGAATAAAAGCAATCCCTGCTCCACTTCTATAGGAAAATGACAGGTCATACCTTCTTTTAAACCTAGACTTACAACCTAATTCCAAATCACAGAGCATCAGTAGTAACATAACACATTCAGCATACCAGGAAAGCAGTGTTAAAGCTGACCTTGTTAAATGCCCTCTCCCAGCTCCGCCAGTGAAATGGATTATCTCTCTGACCTCCCATAGGATTGCACTTTGGGAAAACCCTCCATCAGTGCATATAATCCTAATTTTCAAAGGGTTGATCACGGTCCTGCACAGCTGCATAAATTCAAACTTTTATCCTTTTCCAGTCTACACTTTTCCTTCTTAAAACTGTGGCTTGATTCATTTGGTTTAGCAGCTGCCTTCTTATAGCACATGCCTCCCAGATACACAGATCACATCGATAACTGGCCATCTGTGCTCGACAGTCACCCGCACCAGCTCCAAACCTTCTTGGCTTCTCTTTCCAAGCTCTCAGTGGGATACTTGACCCTCAGGAGCTGGGAGGCAGTCAAAGATACAAAGAGTTCTGGATCCCGCACAAGGGATGCAGCACTGAATGATTCCATGCAAGTGGCCTCAGAGTGCAACCATTAAAAAGAAAATTTAGAGAGATTTTGTAAATACATCAAACACATTTTCATATTACTTGCCTTGTTTTGCCTGAGAGGAGGTGGATTTTCCAGGCCAATGCTTATTTGCTGTTACCACTAAGCTTTTAAGGTCCAAATCAGGTTCTTGCTCCCACTGCCGGGGAGAATGCTCAGCTGAATATATCATTTGCTTCCAACATTTCCTCATTCTGGAGACTTTGTGGTCTGCCTGTGTTGCGGTGGGTGCCAAATGTGTTCTGTGGGGACCGATTGGAGAGCTCAGCAGAAAGACAATGAACTCTATCACATGCTAGGAAAGTCATGGTCACAGGGTTCAGGGAAAATAAACCAAACCCCAAAACCCCACATGAAAAAGTCTTTGGTTTGCTGCTGAAGACAGGAATTAAAGGGCCATTCTTGGCCTCTGCTTGGAGGATGAGGTGACTGAAAGAAATTTCTTCAAGGTCCAAATCTGCTCAGAAGCCCTAGGCTCTGCCTTGGCATCTGTTCTGCTCCAGTTTAAACAACTTTAACTCATTAAAGCTGCCACATTTCTATGATGGATATGTTCTTGAACCACAGTGTACTGAAAATAAGTCAGTGTCTGGAACAAATAGAGAGAAGACTAGAGATATGATTCATACACTATTACTTTGTTTTTTTTGAGGTGGAGTCTCACTCTGTCACCCAGGCTGGAGTGCAGTGGCGCAATCTTGGTTCACTACAACCTCTGCCTCCTGAGTTCAAGCAATACTTCTGCCTCAGTTTCCTGAGTAGCTGGGACTACAGGCGCCCGCCACCATGCCCAGTGAAATTTTGTATTTTTAGTAGAGACGCGGTTTTACCATGTTGGCCAGGCTGGTCTCGAACTCCTGACCTTGTAATCTGCCTGCCTTGGCCTCCCAAAGTGCTGGGATTACAGGCATGAGCCACTGCTTTGCTTTCTAAGTGAGAAATAGCCATTATTGTTTCTTTCCACGTGCACAAGGCAGTCTGATTAAACAAATGATCATGAGGACTAAGAGCCCAGAATGGGAGTCACAGCTGGCCTCTATGGCTAATCTGGTTTTTTAACCTCTCCTTTGTCCATGTTTTTAGGATAAGAAGTAAACTGGGATTGGTGACTATTGATTAATGATGAGCTCCTCTCCTTGAAGGTCTTCAGACTATGTTATCTCAGGATATTTTCACATTTACCCAAATAACCAGCAGTCGATTAGTAGCTCTTGTTGCTGATAGATTCTTTCACTTATGCTTATCTCCAAATTAACATTTCCTTATGGATGTTGTTTTTCATATATTTACATGTATCAGTAGTGCCCACCAGAGGATGGCCACAGGGAGAGACACAGCTTGGGACGGAGGAGAGCTGAGCTGGGGGCAAGGTGCACTGAATAGCTGTGTGATGTTACATTTCTGAACGTAGTGTGCTAAAGGTTGAGCGTCTCTCATCAAAAAATCTGAAATGTGGCCAGGCACGGTGGCTCACGCCTTTAATCCCAGCACTTTGGGAGGCTGAGGCGGGTTGATCACCTGAAGTCAGGAGTTTAGGATCAGCCTGACCAACATAGTGAAATCCCGTCTCTACTAAGAATACAAAAAAAAATTAGGTGGGCATGGTGGCGGGCACCTGTAATCCCAGCTCCTTGGGAGGCTGAGATGGGAAAATCACTTGAACCTGGGAGGCAGAGGTTGCAGTGAGCGGAGATCACGCCACTGCACTTCAGCCCAGGCGACAGTGTGAGACTCCGTCTCAAAAAAAAAAAAAAAAAAGAAAAGAAAAGAAAAAATCTGAAATGTGAAATGCTCCAAAATCTAAAACTTTTTGAGCATCGACATGACGCCACAAGTGGAAATTTCCACACCTGACCTCATGTGACGGGTCTCAGTCAAAATGTAGCCAAAACTTGGTTTTGTGTACAAAATTAATAAAAATATTGTGTAAAATTACCTTCAGGATATATATATATATATGTACATATAATACATAAATGAATTTTGTGTTTTGACTTTAGACACCCCAAGATATCTCACTATGTATATGCAGATATTGCAAAATTAAAAATAAATTTGAAACCTGAAACAGTTCTGGTCCTAAGAATTTCGAATAAGGGATATTCAATTTGTACTCTGAAAAGTGAGAATCTTCCTTTGACAATGAAATCCTACTTGTGACCCTTAGATAGAAAAACTAAACCATGCCTACTGTTTTCAGCATATATGATAGGATTCCATTAGCATTTTAAAATAACACTTACGTGTGTTAGTATCAGCATACTGTAAATAGAAAATCAACAGTCCATCTGGATAGGTATGATAAAAGTAAATGTACTTTCATCTCCTCCCCGTTCTATGTCAGTGTATAGTTTTGCTGTTCCCTAGGAATTCTGAAAGTGTTACATAATATTAGCAAGAATTGGCCCTAATTGGATGTTTGCTGGCATAGTGGTCTTTAGTAGCACATGAGAAAGGCTATCCCCAGTGATGTGCTTATGATGTTTTGTTCTCATCGTAGCCTAGGGCTTTTCCTCGCCGCCTCTGATACCTTCTCCCTGGAGCCCTGTGTCAGTGGCAATGAATGCTTAAGTAGGCTCTGTCAGGAAAACTCTCCGTGACCTTGGAAACGGTATTTAACCTTTCTGTGGATCAGCATCCAAATAGCAAAGCAATAATGACAGGAGCTGCTTCCTTCACAAGCCTATGAGTTATGACGAAGAAAAGGGATTGTAAAACGCTCTGGACATCTTAAATACTATGGACATATCTAACAGTGTTACTCACTCACCATCTCATGCCCAGTGGCCATCACCGGAGCCTTAAAGGCAGTTGCTTTCTAGGAGTCCTAGGTCACTTCCTGCTGGAAATGGCAACAATTTTCACCAACATCCCTTGTTTACAAGAAAACTGTGGATTTCCTTAAATAAATGTGAGGTATACCAGTGCTATAAGAAAGTGTTTTTCCTGTGCTTAGGCCAAGTTTGTGAACACTTTTAGTGTGGCTCCTTTGACCAGGACTAACTTCATGAAAATATTTAGAAAATGTTTTTTAAAGCATTTTTTTAAGGAGAAGAAAACAGAATTGGCACAACTTATATGACACACACAGTGAGGCTTTCTTATGTATGAAAGACATTGACAATCAGCCCCATGGGGTTTATGTAATTTGAGAATATAGCTTTAAAAATCATATTACAGGCAGCAGTACTTAAGATTAATACAGAGGCCATTTACCTTTTTATTATGTGTTTTATTAGCACTTAGCAGCTTGACTTATGAAAGAAAGAAACTGAACATAGAGAGAAAGACTGCTTTATAAAAATTAACATAAGAAGGTAATACTAAGCTCCTCAATTTTAGGAGAGAATGTGGTTGAACGTTTTTTTTTTTTTTTTGCACAAAGTGTGGCTATGGGCTGTGTAGGAGGTTATCTCCCAGGAATGTCAGAGAGGACTTTACTGGAAAGGTGGCAATTATGGGAAAACCAAAAGGAGTGAGTTTATGAATGGAGGATGGGGGAAATGGGAGACCAATCCAGACACAAGGAACACCATTTACAGAGGCCCTAGGTTGGCATGTTGTGAGAGGAGGTAGATGGATAGTGTGGTGAAACCTCATTGGCAGGATAGAGCACAGTAAATGTACTTACATGTTTTAAACAGAAAAAATATAGTTTGTTAAGTAAAACCTTTGTTTACTTGTTAATGAATTGACACATTAATGTGTCTGTAATAAAATTGTGTACATAAATTTTAACATAGCAATTCCATTTCTAGGGATTCTGAGGACATTTTATAAAACATAGAACACTTACATAATATAATGCCTAAGGACATATATCTGATCAGGTAGCACTGGTTAATTTGTCCCATTTCTGATGATTAGTCAAAGTCGTACTGTCAGGTTTTCCCACTGTAAAGATACTCTTTATCCCTTTGTAATTAATAAGAATTTTATAAGAGAGTACTTTGAAACTATATTAATATCAAATATCATATAATGTTTAAGAACATTACACATATATATAGAGAGAGAGAAGAAAAGAGAGAGAGAGATAGAGGTTTATATCCAAGGATATTTATTATAGTGTTGCTTGTGTTGCCAACTTTTATTTTTTTTAAGTTATACTTATATACTTATTCAGTTTCCATGGCTTTCTTATTCCATTCAGCTTTCCATAAGATGGATCATGTTTTTGTTATTACTCATTTTCTCCTCCATGATCTTGAAAGTTTTTCATTCTTTTTACATGATTTCTTTAATTTTTTACATGATTTCTTTAATTTTTTACATGATTTAAATTTTTACATGATTTCTTAAATTTTTACATGATTTCTTTAATTTTTTACATGATTTCTTTAAATTTTTACATGATTTCTTAAATTGTGAAGTTAAACGGTACATCTATTTTGCTCTGAAACAATGTAAGGCCTTTTGAAATCTTTAACTCTGAAGTCCTCCACTCATTTTCTTTGTCTTTGTCCAATATTTTAATTCCATTTGTTTTAAAATAGTTTCTGTTCTAAGTTCCAAATAATTAATTCACTCAATTGTACCTGCACTACTGTTTGGTACTTGAGTTTTATTTTTTAATATGAAATAATTTCAAACCTGGAGAAAGACAGAGTAGCATAAAAAACTTTTTTTTTCCCTGACACACTTAAGAGTAAGTAGCTGATGTAACTCCCTATCACTTCCAGCTGTTTCAGTGTGTAATTCTTACAGACAAGGAAATTCTCCAGTATCTAAATTAGGAAGTCGACACTGATAAATTACTACTATCTCATTAGACTTGATTTAAGTTTGGTCAATTGTCTCAATCACGTCCTTCAGAGAAAAGGATCTAGCAAAGGAACATGCATCAGCTGTAGCTGTCATGTCTCTGTCCTCTCCCTCAGCTTGGAATGATCCTCAGTCTTCTTTGACTTTCATGTTGTGACTTTTAAAGATAACAGCCCAGTTATTTTGTTGAATGTTCCTTACTTTTTATATCTTTGATATTTTCTCATGGTTCGATGTGGGTAATGCATTTTGATAGGAATATCATAGAGGTGATACTGTGTTCTCACTGAATCCTATCAGGGGACACTCAGTGTTGATTTGTCCCACTACTGGTAATCAGGACTATTATTAAAGTGCTACAGTCAGGGTTTTTCCACTGTGAAGGTTCTCTTTATCTCTTTAATTAATAAGGATTTTGTAGGGAAGTACTTCAAAACTACATAAATATCAACATTCTTCATTAAAGTTTTCCTAAGTAGCTTTAGTATCCATGTTTCAGGACTGAATTAATTACTAATCAGATGCTTGTCATATTGCGATTTTCTTTTTCTTTCTTTCCTTTGTTTTGAGATGGGATCTTGCTCTGTGGCCAGGCTGGAGTGTAGTGGCACAATCTCGGCTCATTGCAACCCCTGCCTCCCAGCTTCAAGAGAATCCCCTGCCTCAGCCTCCTTTGTAGCTGGAACTACAGGTGCGTGCCACCAGGCCCGGCTATTTTTTTGCATTTTAGTAGAGATGGGGTTTCACCATGTTAGCCAGGATATCTATCTCCTGGCCTCGTGATCCTCCTGCCTTGGCCTCCAAAAGTGCTGGGATTACAGGCGTGAGCCACTGTGCCTGGCCCATATGGTGACTTTCTAACTGCTTTATTCCATCTACATTTATCATTTGGCAGTTAACCATAAGAACAAGTTTTCCTTTTTCTAGATTTAGATAATTAATTTATTTGTATCATTAGGGACCTACACATTTTTATTCAGCGAATTATAATTTGTTGCTATAATTAATTTGATGCTCTAATTGTCCAAAATTGGCTAGAAATTTCTTTCCAATGGTGTCTTTGATATATTCTCACAATTCTTTGAGTATTTTCTTACTTTCTATCCCAAAAATGTTCTAGGGTCACCTTATGCTTTTCCTGCTCTAGCCCTGGAAACAGCCATTTCACCAAGAAGCCCTGGTTCCTTTTAGTGGTAAGGGGTTATTTAGAAATTAAGATCTAGGTGTTTGGCATAACCATTACTATTGTTCCAGATTATGTATCTATCATTTATCTACATATACATAAATATGTATACATATATATTTTTATATTTACTTCTAGATTTGTCTATATTGACTACCATGAGTTCCACAATTCTAATTTATTTTACGTTTTCTCTTTTCATATGTGCCATCGTTTTCTCCAACAGTGGGGAAACTGGCTCCCATTTTCCTCAGTATATTTATTTATTGCATTAATCCTACCTAGACGTACCCCATTTCTCATTGTAGCTATACTTCCTCTTCCTTGACCTTGACCAGACAACTACCTTGTTCAACTCTACCTAATGACTTTTGAATTGAAACATTCAAGTTTTTTAAAAATTGCATTGATCATATGTTTATTTCTGGAATTTCTCTTCTAACAAAAACACATTTTAATTTATTTTCTGTTCTTGACCCAGTTTCTACTCTTTTCCTGTTTCTTTAATCAATTAAACTCTTATATTTGCAAGTGTTTTTTTAGACTGCTCTACTATCTTCAGTTCTTGGGGTTCAAATGATCCCATTACTTGCATCTACTCACTGTGCTTCAGTGTGGCTCATTTCTATGTAGGGCTTATAATTTTTTTACTGTGGGTAATTTTTCAACAGGGATTGTTTGCTAGAGAAATCCCAGTGTCTTGGGTTGTAGACTTGTCCTTGTGGAGTCATTCCTATATAATAATTTTGTATTTGCTTCAGCCAAGTATTTATGAGTTTTACTGATTTAGAAAGCTATTCTATTAACTTATGTTGAGATGTCCATACCCAGGGAATATGACTTTTATTACTATGAGTAGCACAGGCTTAGCATTCTGCTTTACAGGTGATTTGTTTTCACCCTCATCTGTACACGCGTGGCTAGCTTCCTTGCAGCTTTCCTAGGATAGCAAGCAGAGCCTATAGATTAGAATGGAGACCCTTTTATGGCTCCTTGTTTTGTACAGTTTAGTTCTGACTCATAAGTGTGACTTCTCTATCTCCCAACTTCAGTTAAATCTCAGCCTCCAGCCCTTACAGCATATATTTGACTTTAATACCCCTGGTGAAAAGTTTCACCTTCTAGTTCTACTTAAGAGTTTTGTTTTCTTTTTGTTTCTGGCACCTAGATATTTCCCTAACTTGTTTTGCACTTGACTATGTATTAAAACAGTTGTTGTTTTTTTTTTTAATTTTGACTTTTTAGTTTTACTTCAGAGCACATTTTAATGTTTTGACCAAGGAAGCCAATTGTTTCTAGTAATGAAATACTGCAAGTAACTAAAATGTGTAACAATAGTTGACTGCTGAAATAAATTATAATGTAGTTGTAGGGTGAAATAATATGTAACTATTATAAACACTGTAGTTGAAATATAATAAAATAGGATATGCTTGAGACATAATGTTAGGTTAGAAAGTATGATACAAAATCATAGAATATTAATTGTGTAAAAAAGTAAAAACAATGTATACAGAAAAGCATCTATAAGAATATACTATAATATTAAGAGTAGATCTCTTGGGTTGTAGGATTGTTATTGAGTTAATTTCATTATTGTTAGAGATAAAGGAAAAATAACTTTGACAAACATTTATAAATCACAGAGTTCCTCAATTAATTAAAATAAAAATCCCAGTGGTGGTTTATAACTCCAGTATTAGCTAATTATCTGGATATTGGTTGAAATAAAATACTTGAAAGTTGGATACTAGGGAAAACTAAGCATTTAAAATTGTGATTTGAGAATTAACTCATTCTTTCAGTTTTGATGTTGTTTTAAAACAAACAATGAAGGAAATCCATAGAGTGTTAAGGAACTGGGAAGACTTTACTTCTTGATTGACTGGACCTGAGAATTAAAAGTAGTTTCTAGGAGATTAAGTTGCAACATTTTTTCCCTACATTAGGGATTGAATAAAATTTCCTGAAAATAAGAAAGGTACTTTGATTTTAAGCCGTCATGAGCATTCTCAAAAGGATTTTTATCACTTTGAGTATTAATACAAAGCAATCTTCACATAATTATCTAATTTAAGTTTAAATAAAATTCTCTGTAAGTTTGGCAATCACTTATTTTCCTTTGTGCCCTAAGGACTAAATTTCAAATTTTATACCTCCTGAAAGAAGATATCCTACTAATTATCAGTACCTAAAATAACATATATATTTACCTTCAAGCAAATTCTTTTAGTTACCAATAAGAAATAATGCCTTTTAAAATCTGGCTATGTAATTGAAAGCTGAATAAATATGTCTAGTTAGTGATAAAATCTTAGAGTACACGGAAGAGAATGCAATTTTGAGTTGTACAGCTTTAAGAAAATCAGACAAAAGAAAACAAAATGAAAACAGAGCATTTATTTATTTTTCTATGCATGTATTCCAGAAGCATATTTCATAATAAAATAGTATATCTGACACTTTACCATCGCTAGAGTATTTAACGTATCTATTTGACTATTTAACTCTTAACTCTATAATCTTGCCCAGAAATGCTCACAACTATAACTCCATATTTTTAATATTATGTTATTTTGAATTGACTACATCTCTACAATCATTTGAAATGGTTTTTCAATGACTTTCCTACTCATCTGTTCCAAATAATCAACATTCTTTGTCTGTCTTTACTAATATTATTTTATAGTCTATTTTAGTGCTTTCCTATCTTTTTTCACACAGAAAATATTACTATTTTTATACATGAATAAACAGGCCAGGTTGCTTGCTCCAGTAGCCCCAAGACTGTGGAGACACTATCTCAGATCACCTGCCTCCTGTTGACACACCTATACAGCAGCATGCACATTGGAAAGCTTTGGGTTATTCCACCTTGTCTCTATTTCATCAGGATTTTGCCTATGGGGTCTCAAAGTAACCATAGGCTTCAGCCATCTTTGTCCTTATTAATGCTTTAAAAATTTTTGGTTAAATGAACCAATGTTTAAATTTTTTTTTTTTTTTTTGAGACAGAGTCTTGCTTTGTTGCCAGGTGCCAGGCTGGAGTGCAGTGGTGCGATCTTGTCTCACTGCAACCTCTGCCTCCCGGGTTCAAGCAATTCTGCCTCAGCCTCCTGGGTAGCTGGCACTACAGGTGCACGCCACCATGCCCAGCTAATTTTTTTTTTGTATTTTTAGTAGAGACGGGGTTTCACCATGTTGGCCAGGATGGTCTCAATCTCTTGACCTTGTGATCCGCCCTCCTCAGCCTCCCAAAGCGCTGGGATTACAGGCTTGAGCCGCTACACCCGGCCCAATGTTTAAATTTTATAAAATTATTTGATTAAGTAATCAAACTCTCAAATCCATCCAGCTTTTAAAAATGGTTATCCCCTACATGTCACTTGTCTTCATCAATGTTTATAAATGAATGAGCATGGCTTTTCTGGCATAACTGGATGCTTGCTTGTGAGTTGCTGTATTTGTCAGGGTTCTCCAGAGAAGCAGAGCCAATAGTATATTTATTAGGTGAATTGGCTCACACAGTTATGGAAGCTGAGGAGTCCTACTATAGACCGTCTACAATCTAGAGAAGCAGGGAAACTGGTAGAATGGCTCTGTCCAAGTCTGAAGGCCTGAGACCAGGGGAGCCGATGGTGGAATTCTCAGTCTGAGTCCAAAGGCCTGATAAACTAGGGCACTGCTGGTGCAAGTCCTGAAGTCCAAAGACCAGAGGACTTGGAGTTCTCATGTCCAACAGCAGGAAAAGATGCGTATCTCAGCTTCAGAACAGGGAGAGAGAGAGAGAGAGAGAGAGAGAGAGAGAGAGAGAGAGAGAGAGAGACACAGAGACACAGAGACACAGAGACACAGAGAAAGAGGAAATTTGCCTATCCTATACTTTTTTGTTCCATCCAGCCCCTTAGCTGACTGGATGATATGTCCGCCCATGCCAATCTCTTTCCGAGACACCCTACTGGTGACTTACCCAGGAATAATGCTTTACCAGCTCTCTGACTAGCCCTTAGTCTAGTCAAATTGACACCTAAAATTAACCAACATAAGTCCACACTTTATCAACTTCTCAGCCATACACATCGTCTAGAACTATACGATTCCTACCTTAATTTGTTCATGCTGCTATAACAAAATGCCTGAGACTGGGTAATTTACAAGAATAGAATTTTACTTCTCACCATTTTGGTGGTTGGAAAGTACAAGATCAAGGTGCCAGCAGGTTCGGTGTCTGGTCGGGGCCTAGTGTCTGCTTCCAAGATGGCTTGTTGCTGCATTGTCCTTACATGGTAGAAGGCAGGAGGACAGAAAGTGTTTAGCTAGGAGTCTCTCAAAACCCTTTCATAAGGATATTAATCTCATTCATGAGAGCAAAGTTCTCATGACTTAATCACCTCCCAAAAGGCCCCTTTTCTTAATATTGTTACATTGAAGATTAAGTTTCAATATGAATTTTGGTGGGGATACAAGCATTCAAACCAGAGCAGTTACTCAGTGATTAAGAGGAATGTATACTGTCAGCCAAATTTTGAGGTTTTGAGGAAATCTACTTATATGTTTACAAATATGCACATGAATTAAATGCTAGTTTTACATGATTAAATTTTATTTTTCCTCCTCTTTCTTCCCTTCTTTTCCTTCCTCACTTTTTAGTCTAATCTTTTGAGAAATTTATGATTATAAAGAATTTATTACTCATTTTGTGAATTTTACTTTACAAAGTAGGAGTTATTTATTTATTTATTCAATAAGGAACAAATTGTGTCTAAGAACAACTCCCAGTAGAAAATAATTTCTGCTTTAGAAAGGGATATTAACCACTAAGCTGGAATTTGCATAAAAGAAAAAAAAAGCCTCTTTAAGGGGAAACAGGAAGAGTCACTTACTGAGCAACTTACTTTATTCTAGGCACTACCTCAACTTTTCATATAGATAACAACTATTAGCATCATTACATAATATGAGCTACATTACCTACAAATAACATTTTCCATTTTTGCCCTTGCTGCCAAAATGTCACAAATGAAACTGATCTTCAAGTATAGTCATAATCTCCCATTAGTTTTCTAATGAAATGATCGTTTTCCTTCCTAGGTGGTTCTTACTTATCTTTTTGCCTTTAAATGTTTTAGTTCATTTGTCTTTTTATGACGTGTTTCTTCAATTTTTTTTTTCTGATGAAATATAAACCTAAATAAATAAAATGAGAGTTGGGATAGATAATCTCAAAGGTAACTTTGAACCAGGAGTATTCTATTATTTTATAGTGAGAATATTAAAAATTACCAGATATTAAACATTCTCTTGTCTTTTCTTTCAAATTGAGGGTAATTTCTCCAGCTTCTTATATCCTAATCAAAATACTTACCAAATTTGCATTTCTGTGAAATAATCCCACTTCAAACTAGAAAATGCCTAATTTAAGTTTTTGTTTCTTCATAAGCATTTTGTAAATTCCTAGATCTATGAGGGCATTTTTCTCTGAAGGAAAATATAATACTTTATAAGAAACAATAATAGATTTGATTTGATAAAGGGAAAACGTCATAAAAAAGGTTCCTTGGAATGACTTTGTTTCAAATTGAAAATACATATGCAAACTCCAGTTGTGAAATAACATCTTGGAGGACAAATTTTGAAGAGCAAATCAAGAACTTATATAACAGTGAAGCGGACAATAGACTGAGACTCCAGGGAATAAACTGGGGTGTTTGGAAAAAGTATGGATTTTGAAGACAGAAATATGTAGGCTCAAATCCTGAAGCGGCAGTTTACTGGCTATGTTGCCTCAGATAATTGACTTAAGTATTGATTTCAATTTTATTATCTATGAAAAGAAGACAATGACACTTACTTAGTGATTGTTCTGAGCTATCAGGTGCCTACTTCAGTGCCTGGCACCCAGTAGGCTCCCTGTAAATAGCATCTGTTATGACTAGTAGCAACAAAGCCCTGGTGTGAGTTCTGGTCTTGCTGCTGTGTCATCTTGAACTAACGATGATCACTTTGCTATCCTGATGGAGTTTGTAATTCTTGGCTATTCTTCCCTAGAAAGAATGTTGTGAGATAA
>PVKP010036652.1:0-22290 GCA_004027715.1 Plecturocebus donacophilus | reverse complement strand
TCTGTATTTCCTGGACTTGAATATTGGCCTGCCTTGCTAGGTTGGGGAAGTTTTCCTGGATAATATCCTGAAGAGTATTTTCCAGCTTGGATTCATTCTCTTCGTCACATTCAGGTATACCTATCAAATGTAGATTAGGTCTTTTCACATAGTCCCATATTTCTTGGAGACTTTGTTCATTCCTTTTTACCCTTTTTTCCGTCATCTTGCTTTCTTGTTTTATTTCATTGAGTTGATCTTCGACCTCTGATATCCTTTCTTCTGCTTGGTCAATTAGGCTGTTGAAACTTGTGCATGCTTCGCGAAGTTCTCGTGTTGTTTTTCATCTCCATCAATTCACTTATATTCTTCTCTAAGTTGTCCATTCTCGTTAGCGTTTCGTTAAATCTTCTTTCAAGTTTCTTAGTTTCTTTGCATTGGGTTAGAACATGTCCTTTTAGCTCACAGAAGTTTCTTATTATCCATCTTCTGAAGCCTGATTCTGTGAGTTCATCACACTCATCCTGTCAGGCCTTGTTCTCTTGCTGATGAGGAGCTTCGATCCCCTGTAGGGGGAGAGGCATTCTGATTTCGGGTGTTCTCAGCCTTTTTGCACTGGTTTCTTCCTATTTTTGTGGATTTATCCACCTGTCGTTTTTGTAATTGCCGACTTCAGATTGGGTCTCTGAGTGGATGTCTGGCTTGTTGGTTATGAAGTTTTTTCTGTTTCTTAGTTTTCCTTCGGCAGACGCCCCTTCCCCACAGAGCTGGGCCTTCCTGGGTTCAGCTGTGCTTGCTCTCAGTCCTCAGCGCTTCCAATTGCTGTTCTCCTTGTGGGGATGGGACCAGCGGAGCCCGACTAAAAGGGCACCCAGTCCCATATACTCCGCACTGAGAATCGCCATGCCAGGGCGCCGGCAAAACAGCCCTGCTGGCCAAAAGAGTCGTGCTGGCAACCCGTGTGGCTCCTTCGCTGGGGATCTCCCAGTTTGTGGGCATCAAAAATTCGTCTGCAATTGCAGCATCCACTCACTCTCTGCGCTTTCACTGGGAGCTACAATCCTGAGCTGCTGCTACGCAGCCATCTTGGATCTCTCTCCACCCGGTGATGAAGTTTTTCTGTTTCTTAGTTTTCCTTTAGCGGATGCCCGTTCCCCACAGAGCTGGACCTTTCCAGGTTCGCTGTGCTTGCTGTGAAACTCTCAGTCCTCAGCACTTCCAATTGCTGTTTTCCTTGTGGGGATGGGACCAGACCAGCCGAGCTCGTCCGTCCCGTATACTCTGCACCGAGAAGCGCCGTGCTGGGGCACTGGCAAAACAGCAGCGCTAGCCAAAAGAGTCGCACTGGCGACCCATGTCGCTCCTCTGCCGGGAATCTCCCGGTCTGTGGGCAACAAAAATTTGCCAGAAAGTGCGGCATCCACTCATTCTCTGTGCTTTCCCTGGGAGCTACATTCCTGAGCTGTTGCTAATCGGCCATCTTGGATCTCTCCCTTTCTTATTTTTTATAGAGTCGGGGTTTCACCATGTTACCCCAGCTGGTCTTGAACTCCTGAGTTCAAGCAATGTACCTGTCTCACTCTCCTAAAGTGCTGGGATTACCAGTGTGAGTCATGTAATCCCAGTGTAAACCATGCCTGGCTGAATTTTCTTACCCAGTTGTCAATTCCAATTGTCTTTTCCATCTCTTCCCCAAAAGACATGTAGGGAAACAAGAGGGGAGAAATATCTAGCCTTCCTGCTCAGCAAGGGCTACCTTGTCTTGGGCACTGTTTAGAGAGCTCAAAGAAAGAGGCAAAAACACTTATCTTAAACCCATGGATAAAATGAAGTACACCTAAACTCATCTAAACAGAAAGGCCAATCAAAGAGCTGTAACAGGCTGTGCCTGGTGGGTGAGCCTGTGACTCCAGCATTTTGGGAGGCCAAGGTGGGAGGACTGCTTGAAATTAGGAGTTCAAGATCAGCCAGGGCAACACAGCAAGACCCTGTCTCTACAAAAATAAAATAATTAGCTGGGCATGGAGGCATGCGCCTGTAATGTGGCCCAGCTACTCCAAAGGTTGAGGAAGGAGGATGCTTAAGCCCAAGTTCAAGGGTACATACAGTGAGCTATGATTGTGCCATTGCACTCTAACCTGGACAACAGAATAAGACCATCTCTAAAAATAATTTTTTTTTTTTAAAAGCTATAATAGAAGGTGCCATTTATGTAAACTCAGCTCTCCTCCTCAACTGAGCTTAACCCAAACCACTTGGTAAGTTGACTTGATCAATTCACTAGGACTGAGAAGCCAGTGAGGGGACAACTGCAGCAGCCTCTCACTTTAGATCCAGAGGGTTTCCCTGAGATGGAGATAACCTGAAAATGAAATGCTCCTCAATGTTAGACAGGCATTGACCTAAGAATGAGCATTCAAGTTGGACAGCAAATCTTCCCTTCAAGGCATTAAGATTTATTGAACAACTACATACATATTAAAACATCTTTATATACATTTTCCCCATTATAAGATTACATATATACAAATGTGAGTATTGTCAAAGTCAACATCTTATTAGAAAACTGCAGAAAATCTACAACCTAATTTCATCAATTAAATTGGTATTCCCACCTCCCAATAAAAAACTGGAACACTCTCTTCCAACTTCCCAAGTCCAGCTCCTGACACTGAAACCACAACATTCACATAGAATGTTTTTCCAAAGCAGCACTGATGCTCAGTTCTGAGGGGAAAAACATTTGCTCAAAATTCTGAGAGGCTTGTGGTAGTTCAGGGAAAATACAGAATGATGGCAATTCTCTTCAATAATATTTTTATTAAATTCCATGGTGGTCTTCTCTCAAAATTAGCAATGAAATACTGAAATGTCCATTGACTAGTAAGGGCAATGTATGTAAGCCAGGAGAATGCAATAAATAATGGTTATGTTCTTTCTTGTCAGACCTAGAAGGGAGGTCTTTGAACAACAGTGCTTCAAATTAAGAATTCAGTCCCAGGAAAGGTCTCTCTGCCTCATAGACTGTGATGGATGAACACTGGGTGTAACATTTTATCTTCATCCTCAAGCTCCAGAAAATTAGAGCCACAGTCTTTCTGACTTGGGTACCAGTTTAAGTCTTTATTAAGCAGCAAAAATTAATTCAAAATGTGATGCTGCCTTGGGAAGAAGCATACAGGAAAATTAAAGGGGTAAGACTAATACAGCAGCTCATGTATTGGTTCCTAGGTCCTCTAGGAATCTTTCTTTTGACTGGGCGTGGTGGCTCACACCTATAATCCCAGCACTTTGGGAGGCTGAGGTGGCTGGATCACTTGAGGTCAGTTCAACACCAGCCTGGCTAACATGGTGAAACCCTGTCTCCACTAACAATACAAAAATTAGCTAGGTGTGGTGGAGCACACCTGTAGTCCCAGCTACTCAGGAGGCTGAGGCAGGAGAATTGCTTTAACCCAGGAGGCAGAGGTTGCCATGAGCCAAGATTGTGCCACTGCACTCCAGCCGGGGCAACAGAGTTGAGACTGTCTCAAAAAACAAAACAAACAAACAAAAAAACTTTCTTTCACCAAACACTGGTCATCATGGTATGTATTTCATGGGTGCAAAGCAGTCATTATGGTACTGATTTTCACTGTCTTCTCTAATCTGTAATGTCACAGTTTTCCCTACTTTTCTTCCAACTACTTCTATCACAGAGAGATATTAACCCAGGAAGCTGCTAGGATAAAATGTCAGATGTTTAATGGAAGAAGTGACACCTAACCCAAGGCCAGGTGTGGTGGCTCATGTCTGTAATCCCAGAACTTTGGGGAACCGAGGTGGGTGGATCACTTGAGGTCAGGAGTTTGAGACCAGCCTGGCCAACATGGTGAAACCCCATCTCTATTAAAAATACAAAAATTCGCTTGAACCTGGGAGGTGGGGGTTTCAGTGATCCGAGATCACACCATTGCACACCAGCCTGGGCAACAGAGTGAGACTCCACCTTAAAAAAAAAAGAAACTTCACCCAAGTATTCCATGAGTTGTTGATGTTGTAAATACTGTAGAATTGAGATCAGTGACCAATCCAGGGACTAATGCTAGGAAAAGAGATGTCCAAAGCTGTGCAGTAGAAAGAACTGGAATTTCAGTCTGCAATCTTATTGTACTGATTATGAAGGAAAGATCATCGGCTTGAGTGTCAACTCCAACTCTTAGTGCTAGAAGCTTCTCAAGGCAGTCTCAAGGTAGATTCTGGTACCCTTGATGGTGTTAGCTCTCCAAGTATTTGAAGATGCTTTGCTTCAATCCCAAAGTGCTATTATCATCTGTTTTGAGGTGCTTAGGTGAAGGAGAAGTCATGAAAGATGGACCCCTTCTCTTTACCTAGAGAGCAGAGAGGGAGTCAGGGCCAGCTTAAGACCTTCATACAAGTACGTACCTTCAATTAGCTCTCAAGCAACTTATAGTTAAATCGTGGATTATTAAAAACAGAAAAAAAGAAAAAAAGATAAACTTTCTAGGCAAGTTTCAAAGTTGATTACCTACTGGGGTAACAATTCTCTTGTACTTTACCGGGGAGTGCAAGATTTTAACACTGCAGCATAAAGCTGTTAAGCCAGAATTTTTGTTTTTAAATTTAAATAAATAAATTCTAGTTTGGGAAGCCACCATATTAGTTCTCAAATTCCATACCTGAGACTTAGACAATTCCTTTGCCGCCTCAGCCTTGACAGGAGAAAGTGTATGAAATACAAAGTTTCTTGAATTTCGAGGAGCACTGGGGTTAAGGTCAGAGAGAGTAGCCAGTTTCTGAAGCACAGCTTTGGGCTGGTTTAGCAGTGAGCCTGTCTTCACCTGAGGAAAGACGAGTCATCTAGTATCAAATCCCAAGTGCCAACTAAGAATGAAAAGTCCTTCCCTCCCTACCTCCCCCCAGATATTGAGGATACATATTCCTACCCTATTCAAGTAGAAAAGAAATAGCGGACTCCTTTAACATTAACTTTTTCCCTGCAGCCACCTCCCTCCTCTAAATACAGAGACTATTCCCTAAGCTGAACTTGGGCCTTTATAACCTGTAGACTAGATGTTAGATCAACTAGGTTCCCAACCAACCTGATGAGCACTTCCTGGTCTGATGGCTTCGAAAGGATTTCTGAGCAAAGACTTTGATTCTTGAATAACCACAGGGCGACTGGCTGGAAAGAAAAGACAGAGGCCTATTCTGGGAAAAGCTGATTAGAATTACTTTTAAATCTAAACAAACTAAGACATCTTGCAACTAAATCAATATACTAAAGCCATGGGAACTCTGTTCTATATAATGGTGACTTTGAAACTGCAAGAATTGGCTCCAAGAAGAGAGACAACTAAGTTGAACAGTCATCATTTAAGAAAAACAGAAGTGGTAAGTGTGTGGAATAGTAAAGAGCTTCATTTCTGGAATTAAATATTCCTGGATTCAAATCCCACCTCTAACACTTAGGTATAAAATCCTGGGCAACTAAATAGAGAAAGCCAGAATTAACTACTCTGAGCCTTAGAACATAAAGTAAAACCAGCTACATATACTCACAAGTCAGTCTCTACTGCCCAATAGTCTAAGAGCTAAGTACTCTGTCCCCCACCATCTCTGTGAAGCCTCTTTAATACATAAGCTTATTATTAAGCTGCAACAGCTCCTGAAGGTTAGAGTCACTTCCAAAGCTCTAGCACTAACAATCCACGGGGCTAGACCCTAAGGAGAAACAAGAGCTCACCATTCTTCTGCAGTGCTTTGGCTGTAACTTTCTTGGCCAGTATCATAAACTGACTGTCCTCAACTGCTTCTTCTTCTTCAGCTGTAATTTTCCCCTGCTGTGCCTGAAAATAAAAATTATACAGCATTAAAAAAAAGTATATAGCCTTCCTAAATAGTTGGCATGGCCTGGATTGTGAAACTAGAGTTCCTGGGGGTATCATTTGTTTTTCTTTTTGCAACCTTTGCTGCTTTCGACAAAAAAATTAATCTTAGACAAACATGAAGAGAATTGTCCATGGTAGCCTTCTCAGAACTCAAGGATTAAAAGAGATAGCGATATGTTGCCTAAGATTTTGAAACTATCATGCCAAGCTAAGATTTTTTTTATTTTGAGATGGAGTCTCATTCTAGTCTAGACTGGAGTGCAGTAGCGTGATCTCAGCTTACTGCAACCTCCACCTCCCAGGTTCCGGTTCAAGCAATTCTCCTGCCTCAGCCTCCTGAGTAGCTGGGATTACAGGCACGTGCCACCATACCCAGCTAGTTTTTTATTTTTAGTAGAGACGGGGTTTCACCATGTTGGCCAGGCTAGTCTTGAACTCCTGACCTCATGATCTGCCCACCTTGGCCTCCCAAAGTGCTGGGATTACAGGTGTGAGCCACTGCACCTGGCCGACAAGCTAAGACTTTGAAACTATCATGACAAACTAAGTGACAGCCTCATAAACTAGGGTCAGAGTAGGTGAATTCCTACCATGTCCCGAAGCCACTGCTCTCGTTCAATTCGCTCCTTCCTCCACCTGGCCTCTGACTCATCAAGCTGCTCTTCGGTCTGATCATCATCAGAGTCTTTGTGGAACAAGTCCATCTGGGAAGCATCATCTAAACAAAGAGTGAAGGTAATCAGCTTTCAGCAATCCTCACAGGAGAGGGTGCTTGGACAGACAAAAAATAGACCCTTATCGTTTACTACATAATAATGTAAACTTTTCCCATCCACCAACAGAAAACAATAGCTACAACTAGGTCTTCCCATAGCCTGTTAGTTTTGCTTGCCATTTGCCATCTGAAACTGGACCAACATGCACATTGTAACTGTTTGCTTTTAAAGGCAACAACCAAGATACCTATGTTTTTCCATCGAAACTTCCTCATTCGCCCAGGACCATCACTGTGCAGATCCCCATCAGCAAGGTACCTTTCTTGGTATAAACGTAGCTGTCGCTTATCATCATCCAACATAGTTTTCCTATAACAGAAGAAATAAGGTGTTAAAAACAAGGACGATTCTGGCTGGTTATAGGGCCTGTCTTGAGACATACCCTATTATTCAGAAGGGCTTCCTGTGATACTGACATGTGTATTTTCTTGATTTGATTCTGCAGTTCCTCATCAGAAGGAAGTACTTCATCAATTATGTCCTCTTCATATTCATCAATCTCTTCCCCATCATACTCATCTTCACTTCCCACATCACTTCCTGACACCTCTGCTTCATCTTCCAGGTATTTCCTCAACCTCCTAGAAAGCAATTTTGAGGATTAGGAAATGCAACAATGAATATACTCAGAATATGGAAGCAGAGAAAAGCACAACACAGAGCCTCTTCTAATAATAATAATAAACATAATACATTTTGATAATATTTACTTTTTTTTGGTAATAGTCTCCTACTTAATGATGGTTTGACTTAATGATTTTTCAACTTTACAACGGCATGAACATGATTTGCACTTAGTATGCTTCTCAATTTATGATGGAGTTATATCTGGATAAGCCAAAAGTACATTTTCAACTTATGACAGATTGATCAGGATACAGTTCCACTGTTAAGATGTGGAGCATCTGTATTTAAAAGTTGATCACTTAATATGTCCTATGTGCTAATAACTGTGGTTTACAAGCATTAACATCTTATCTTAGGAATGGGTACTATTATTCTCTTCATTTAACAGTTGAGGGAACTGAGCCTCAGAAAGATTAAATTTATCCAAGGTCACATAGCTAGAAGGTAGCAGAGCCTGGATTCAACTTAGATTGGGTGACTTGAAAGCCAGAAAACTCTTAATCTCTTCTACATGTATTAGAATACCTACTGGAAGGTTCAAACTATTTTGTTTTGCATTTGAGCACACCAGCTTTAAGAGACAAACTGGAGATGGTGTGGTCTAGAAAGGTAATAAACTGGGATCTTTTTACAGTCTACCAAATCTTGACCCCCACATTAGGAGGAAGACTAAGGCTCAGAGCTCCTGGTAATCAGAAGTACTACTAGTTACTTTTTCTGACTTCAGCTCCCCCTGAGAACAAATATGCTGTCACCCTGAGTTCAAAGTCTTCTTGGTCCCATGTGGTCCAAAATGGCAGAAGGTTGGTGGCTTTCTGAAAACTGATTTTTATCAAAGACCTCTAGTGTATTTTCTTTTCTTTTCTTTTTTTCGAGATTAAGTCTCACTCTGTTGTCCAGGCTTGAGTACGGTGACACCATGTTGGCTCACTGCAAGGCCTTCTGGGTTCAAGCAATTCTCGTGCCTCAACCTCCCAAGTAGCTGGGATTACAGGTGCATGCCACCATGCCTGGCCAAATTGTTTTTTGTTTTTTTTTTAATTGAGACAGAGTTTCGCTCTTGTTGCCCAGGCTGTAGTACAATGGCACAGTCTCGGCTCACCGCAACCTCCAACTCCTGGATTCAAGTGGTTCTCCTACCTGAGCCTCCCGAGTAGTTAGGATTACAGGCATGCGCCACCACGCCTGGCTAATTTTGTATTTTTAGTAGAGACAGGGTCTTGCCATGTTGGCCAGGCTGGTATCAAACTCCCGACCTCAGGTAATCCACCTGCCTCAGCCTCCCAAAGTGCTGAGATTATAGGCGTGAGCCACTGTGCCCAGCTTGTATTCTTTTAAATATCCTAAAATAAATATTTTACTTTCATGACCAGAACAACAAATCATTAAAAAAATAAGCTGGGCCTGGTGGCTCATGCCTGTAATCCAAGACTTTAGGAAGCCGAGGCAAGAGGATCACTTGAGGCCAGGAGTTTAAGACCAGCCTGGGAACAAAGCAAGGCCCCGTCTCTACAAAAAATAAAAAGAATTAGCTAGGTGTGGTGGCACATGCCTGTAGTCCTAGCTACTTGTGAAACTTAGGCAGGAAGATTTAAGTTAAAAGGTGGCAAACTATAACTCAACTCTTAGGGGAAATTTCACCTAATCTAAGTTGAATCCAGGCTCTGCTACCTTCCAGCTATGTGACCTTGGGTAAATTTAATCATTCTAAGGCTTGGTACCTTCAACTGTAAAATGAAGAGAATAATAGTACCCACTCATAAGATTTTTTTTTTTTTTTTTTTTGAGATAGAGTCTTGCTCTGTCACCCAGGCTGGAGTGCAATAAGGCAATCTTGGCTCACTGCAATCTCCACCTCCCAAGTAGCTGGCACTAAGGCACCCGCCACCATGCCTGGCTAATTTTTTTATTTTTCAGTAGAGACAGGGTTTCACCATGTTGGTCATGCTGATCTCAAACTCCTGACCTCAAGTGATATGCCCTCCTTGGCCTCCCAAAGTGTTGGGATTACAGGCGTGAGCCACTGCACCTGGGCTAAAATAATATATGCTAATGCCTGTAAAGCACAGTTATTAGTACATAGTACATATTAACTGATAAACTTTTTTTTTTTTTTTGAGACAGTCTTGCTTTGTCACTCAGGCTGGAGTGCAATGGCATAATCTTGGCTCATTGCAACCTCTGCCTCCCAGGTTCAAGCAATTCTCCCTGCCTCAGCCTCCCAAGTAGCTGGGACTACAGGTGCCCACTATCACGCCCAGCTAATTTTTATATTTTTAGTAGAGACAGGGTTTCACCATGTTGGCTAGGTTGGTCTTGAACTCCTGACCTCAGGTGATCCACCCATCTCAGCCTCCCAAAGTGCTGAGATTACAGGTGTGAGCCACTGTGCCCAGCCAAAATTTCCATTTTAAGGTTGAATATTCCATTGCATGTATATACCTCATTTTGTTTACCCATTCAAAGTGCTGGGATTACAGGCTCAAGCCACCACGGCCGCCATAGTGAACAACTTTTAAATACAGCTTAAGGAATGGACATATTAATGACACCTACATTTGCCTTTTCAATTTCTCAGATCGCTTCAGGAATTCTTCTTCATCATCTTCATGGTCTTCTAGTGCCAGATCTTCATTACCAGAGTCACTATGTTCATCCTACAAAATTAGCATCACTTCCAAATTATGCAGAATAAAATGTGTCCTCAACAAAAACAAGATTTATAAACATCTGCCCAAACACCAAAAATTCTAGAAAATTGTTTCAGATAAGATGCTAAACTTAGAATTCTTAAGAACTGAGGGAAAAAAATACCCAAGGGCAGCAATACATGAAGCTGTTATGATTACTTTGTTTCCTTCATACTCACCTCATCACTATCAAACTCATTATCATTTGAAACAAGCCGAAAGTCTCCAAATTCCTCCTCCTCATCTTCTTCTTCCCTAAAATGCAAATCAATGAATCAATAAATAAGTAGTTAAAAGCAAACTACAAGTAGTCAGCCAAGTTAGGAATTAAAAAAAATATTTGTGTGTGTGTGTGTTTTTCTGAGACACTCTTAGTCTGTTACTCCAGCTGGAGTACAGTGGCGCCATCTCAGCTCACTGCAACCTCCACCTCCAGGGTTCAAGTGATCCTCCCACATCAGCCTCCCGAGTAGCTGGGACTGGAGGTCCAAGCTACCATGCTCAGCTAATTTTTGTAGAGGCAGATTTCGCACGCCATGTTGCCCAGGTGCATCTTGAATTCCTGGGCTCAAGCAATCCGCTTGCCTTGGTCTCCCAAAGTACTGGGATTACAGGTATGAGCCACCTCGCCCAGCACTATTTAAAACTTTTATTAGCACCAATGATCTCTTCAAGAAACAGGAAAAAAAAATTTTTTTAATTTTCAGTTGTGGTAAAATATACGGTGTATAGTTCAGTAGTGTTAAGTACATTCACATTGTTAAGCAATCTCTAGAACTCTTTTCAGCTTGCAAAACTAAAACTCTATATCCATTAAATTCTCCATTTCCCCATACCCTCAGTCCCTGGCAATCACCATTCTACTTTCTGTCTCTATGCATCTGACTAAGTACCTCATGTAAGTGAACTCATACAGTATTTGTCTTTTGGTGACTGGCTTATTTCTCTTAGCATAACATCCTAAGGTTCATCCGTGTTGTAGTAAGTGTCAGAATTTCCTCTTTTTTGAGACAGGGTCTTGCTCTGCTGCCCAGAGTGCAGTGGCGCAATCATGGCTCACTGCAGCATTGACCTCCCAGGCTCTCACCTCAGACCCCTGAAAGCCCAGCTAATTTTAGTATTTTTTGTAGGGATGGAGTTTTGCCATATTGTCCAGGCTGGTTTCAAACTACTGGGCTCAAGTGATGTACCCACCTTAGCTTCCCAAAGTGCTGGGATTACAGGTGTGAACCACCATGCTCAGCCAGAATTTCCATTTTAAGGTTGAATATTCCATTGCATGTATATACCACATTTTGTTTACCCATTCATCTGTCAACAGACATAGGTTGCTTCCATGTTTTGACTACTTACTGTGAATAATGCTGCTTTGAACATTGGATGCAAATATCTGTTCAAGTCCCACTTATACTTTTTTGGGGCACAGACTAAGAAGTGAAATTGCTGGATCATATAGTCATTCTATTTTATTTTTTCTTTTTAGACTGAGTTTTGCTCTTACTGCCCAGGTTGGAGTGTATTGGCACAATCTCGGCTCACTGCAACCTCTGCCTCCCGGGTTCAAGCAATTCTCTTGCCTCAGCCTCCAAGTAGCTGGGATTACAGGTATGTATCACCACACCCGGCTAATTTTTGTATTTAGTAGAAACAGGGTTTTACCATGTTGGTCAGGCTGATCTCGAATTCCTGACCTCAGGTGATTCACCTGCCTCGGCCTGCCAAAGTGCTGGGATTACAGGTGTGAGCCCCCACAACTTGTCTCTATTTTTAATTTTTGAGGAGCCATCATACTACTTTCCCTAGCCGCTGCACTATTTTACCTTCTCACCAATAATACACAAGGTTTCCAATTTCTCCACATTCTTACTAACACTTTTTGGGTTTTTTTTTTTTTTTTTTGATAAAAGTCATCTTAATGGGTGTCTCACTGTGGTTTTGATTGGCATTTTCCTAATTATTAATGACATTAAATATCTTTCATAGTCTTGCCTTTTTTACGCTGTTCCCCATGAAAATATTATAATTTGCTTACTAGGCATATATGAAACTCAGATCCACTGCAAGATTCTCAGAAAAGGTGCAAAGCCCTTAAGATGATCAGTTATTGCTAACCCCAGAGAACCTGACCTCAAGATTTTATCAAAAGGCCAGGCCTTCCCAAGTTCCCAGAAATCTGAGACTTACCTGTCTGTTGGAAAAGAGCCTGAGCAAAGAGCAAGTGCTTCTTCCATTGGATCACCCATGCTGCTCTCCTTCTCCTGTTTATTTAACTCTGATGAGCCCAGAGTGGAGGCATCTACAACACAACAAGGATAAGATGTGTCACCAAGGAATGACAGCTTTATACTCTTTTCCCCAGCCATCTAAAGTCATGCCAGCTCGATACAATTCTAAGGTAAGCTTGCCAAAAAGAGCCTACCATCTATTCATTCAAAAAATCCTAATTTAGTGCTTACTATTTGCCATATGTGCCAAGCCACCAGGGATACAGTAATGAACAAACAACTATCCCAGGTCTCATAGAGATTATGTTCTATCTACCAGGTGTGTGCATTGGGGGCAGGAGACAGGAAATAAGTTAACATTTATATGAAATTTATTATACATCAGACACTGTTCTAAACTTTTAACGTACGTTAATCATAAATGACGTATCATATGGGCAAAGCTAAAATAGTCTTAAGTTGATACTTTACCACTCTAAGAAAGTAAGAGTTCTAAACGTCAGGGTGCTAAGCAGTGAATTCAATTTATATACAAGATTCCATCACAGCCCTGTTTTCTGTGAACTTTTCATCTGAGGGTAAGGGGCTTCTTTCCTTTTTTCTTTTTATTTTTAGGCAGGGTCTCTGTCACCCAGGCTGGAGTGCAGTGCTGTGATCTAGGCTCACTGCAACCTCCACCTTCTGGATTCAAGAGATCCTCCCACCTCAGCCTCCCAAGTAGCTGGGACCACAGGCACGTGCTGCCATGCTCGGCAAAGTTTTTTTTTTTTCATAGAGACGTGGATTTGCCATGTTGCCCAGGCTGGTCTCAAACTTCTGAGCTCAAACAATCCACCCAACTCAGCCTCCCAAAGTTCTAGGATTACAGGTGTGAGGCACAGCACCTAGCTAGGGAATTCTTTTCAAGGACACAGATACCTGGATATGGTAAGCCTAATGCTCTCTGTTGGATATTTACCCTGAGAAGTGAATTTTCCTGAACAAAGGTTCAGAAGTTCCTCCATGTTCTCTTTCTTGTCACTCTTCCTGTGTAGCTGTTTTTCAGCCTGAGATGTAAACTTTCCAGTACACAAATCCAGCAGCTCATCCATGTTGGCATCCATGGCATTCTCATCCATACTGGCCAATGGCAATCGAGGCTTCAAAGCTTGGTACTGATCCCTGTGGTTTCTAACATTTAAGAACCTACGAGCCAGTGAGCACAACGAATAGTATAAATATTCCTCACAGAAATGGCAAAGTAGGGGGTGAAAAACCACTGAATTCATTTCCAATACCAGTTAAAAGCTGAATCTCAAACCAGAAAGCAAAAGATTCAAACTTTAGGCTTGCGTTAATCTAAAGAGAGAGGGAAAAGTTTTGTGAAAGAATAAAATGTTACTCAAAAGGTAAAGTGTAAAGAATAACTTTTAGCTTCAGAGGATGCTAGAGCAGGGCTTGGCATTATATCCTATAATGTGTCACCAGTCTGTGAATTCTCAACCTTACCCAACAATAACATAGCAGGATGGATACAGGGAAATTTGATGACCTTACAAGATCTATGCATTTCAAATAAGACAGAAACTGAAGGACCAGAATGTCAGCAAGAGCTATTTATGTTATATTCTCTGGATAGATTTTCTTCCAACTTATACAATGTAATACTAATGGTCTGTATACCTTCTCTTTCTCAGAAGAGAAAGCACAGATGGAGTGACAGAAGCTCACTTATTTTTAAACAAAATTAAGCGGTACCCAGCACCATTCCCACCCACAGAAACACAAAACTACCTACCCATCTGCATCCAACAGTTGGCTCTGAGTGTCATCTTCTAAACAGAACTGGAAGTCTCCTGCTCCTAGGAAAATTGTCTTAGGCTCTGGGGAGGCGTTATACAGATCCTGGGAATCCTCTATGGGAAGTGAAGGCTCAGACAGTTTCCCTGAACTCTGGTACCCAAACAAAAACAAACAATAACAAAACATTTTACAAATGTCATTCATTGTCATGACAACAACAGAAGTTGCTATTTGCAATATTCAATCTACTCTCCAGCAATTGCAGTTGAGGAGGACAATACACAGCCATAAGAAGCATAAAGAAAAATACCTCCAAGAAAGTAAGAATACTGGATGAAGCTTGTTTTTAATACACAACGGGGGGTGGATTTTTTAAACTGAACACACATAAGCTCAGTACCAATGTGGTAGGAGTTGGTTGGCTGGGACACACTTTATTTAGCAATGTGGGAAGCAAAGAGAGGAGGAGATTAGAAAAACCATTACCATCTTACCTTAGAAGCTGAGCTGACCAAACTGGCTCGAAATAGCCCAGGGGAAGGAGATCTGAATCCTACTGCTGTAGGTAAAAAACTGGTCCCACGGCCTGTTTGTCTGTTGCAAGGCTGATAGGATGGAATCGTGGAGCCAATCAGCTCAAAGCTGCTATTGTGGCTGCTCTCCTTTGTTAGCAATGAACATGAATCATCCTCATCTAAAGAAAGAGAAACACCTTTTAAGTGCATGATTACAGAAATAAGGTGGATTTGTTTAGGAAAAAGAGTTGAGGATGAAACTGTCAGATAAATTCATAGGCAAAGCCCTCGAGTTTTACGTTCTAAAACATTAAGTAAAAGGTAAATTACAGTACTAAGACGGCATTATGTAATCAGGGCTTATTACTCTGAGCAGTGACATTTGAAAGTTCTCTTCTTTTTTTTTTTTTTTTTGGAGATGGAGTCTTGCTCCTGCCGTTCAGGCTGGAGTGCAGTAGTGCTCACTGAAACCTCCGCCTCCTGAGTTCAAGCGATTCTCCTGCCTCAGCCTCCCGAGTAGCTAGGACAATGGGCACATGCCACCATGCCTGGCTAATTTTTTGTACTTTTGGTAGAGACAGCGTTTCACAGTCTTAGATAGGATGGTCTCAATCTCCTGACCTTGTGATCCACCCGCCTCAGCCTCCCAAAGTGCTGGCATTACAGGTGTGACTCACTGCACCCAGCCAAAAGTTCTCTTCTTTCTCTTATCCTGCCTAATGCCTATAATCACACTCTTCATTATCCAATTATACGTCTTCCTTTGATCTACATACAGATATATTTCATTGCTCACTCAATCAACACATATTCACTAAGGACATTATGTGCCATGGCCTACTATAAATAAACTGCAAGTTTTCAAAAAATACACCAAGAAAAATATTCTAATTCATAAACCCCTTTAATTGCCACACAAGAGACTCGGAAGTGACCAGATTAAAAAAAAAAAAAAAAGGAAACTTACAATACTGCAATCCCTAAATATCAAAGCTGAGGGACAAAAGAAATGTCAAGTTCTGTACAAGAATCACTACTTACCCAGTTTGCTAGGCTGTTTGCCTGAGTTTTCATCTGTTTCTGATTTTTCTTCAGTAGGAAAGTAACTGTAAAATAAGAAGGTAAATTGGTTCAGTATCTTTTCTTACTTTTTACAGGAGGGACAAATCCAAGGCAATTTTATATTTTTTTAGAGAGAATCACTTACCCCGTCTTGGAAGAGCTGTCCTTAAATAGAAGTAAAGTAGAATCTGATGAGAGAGACTTGGGAACAGAGAGGAAGCCAACTGACTTGCCAACTTCACTACTGCCATCATTATTTTCTTTATCCATTTCTTTTTCATCTTTGGTTTCTATTTCTTCACTACTAAGAAGGAACTCTGCAATCTTTACCAATCATGCCACCACAAAACAACATAATACAAGTCAAAAAATTTAAAAGCAAATAAACTGTTAGTCTAAAATATGGCTGCTTGGTTACAGGTCACATCTTAAATTCAAAAAGGTCAACTTGAAGGAAGTTCCCTATGACCATTATCAACATAATTTTCCCTGATACTTCTAGAACTTTTTGGTATTTCTTTTTAACTTTTATCCTCCCAAAATTGCTACGATTATGAAGGACAACTGCATTATCATTTTATTGAGGCAATAAGAGGTTAAACAATCAGTTTGCAGACTAACTGCTGATCACAAACAAAGTACAGACTGGGACAGCCTGTACAGTTCAGCCATTGCTTTCTTTCTCCTTTACCCCAAATTAAATATTAACTCAAGTTGCTGGGCGTGGTGGCTCAGCACTTTGGGAGGTCACAACAATGGGAGGAACGCTTGAGGCCAGGAGTTCAAGACTTGCCGGGTCAACACAGTGAGAACCTCTTCTCTTAAAAAAATAAATAAATAAAAATAAATTTAAAAGAAAAATTAATGCAAGTGATCCCAGCATACAAAAAGGAAAGCCCCCTTTTTTTGAGACGAGTCTCACTGTCACTCAGGCTAGAATGCAGTGGCACAATCTCGGCTCACTGTAATCTTCACTGCCCAAGTTCAAGCAATTCTCCTGCCTCAGTCTCCCGAGTAGCTGGGATTACAGGTGTGTGCCACTATACCCAGTTAATTTTTGTATTTTTAGTAGAAATGGAGTTTCACCATGTTGGCCAGGTTGTTCTCAAACTCCTGACCTCAGATGATCTGCCCACCTCAGCCTCCCAAAGTGCTGGGATTATAGGCATGAGTCACTGCACAGGCCCAAAAAGGAAAGCTCTTTAATACTTAACAATCGTATCATCACCTGTCTTCCCTAGGCAGAAAACGATACTATGGAATAAGGGCAAGAGGCTCTTCTACAAATGCCTTCTTCAACAAAGAATGAAAATAACTCAGAAAGGCCTCTGCCTCCTTGAGAATTTAGACCTCAATCTGGCCAAGGTTAAGACGGCTTTTTAATCTGATAGAGAAACCTAAATAAACAATAAAGATAAAATTTCCTGCTAATACAAAGCCATTTTTAATATTAGCATTATTATATTAAAACATATAAACAAACAGGTGGAAGCCAAGCCAGTGGTATTCTGTCAGTACCACTGAATACCTGTATTGGTATATAATAATGATATTCAATGGTATTGAACATCTAAAGATATTCAGTGGAACTGACAGAACTGAATGTACTAAGATTTAGGCATATATGAGGTAGTTACCCTTGCCATGCCCCAAAACCTCTTATACAATTGAACATGATTATGCTCTTACTCAAATCTGACTTTTTCTCTCATATTCACCATGACCAAGTAACAAAACAATATAATTGCCAAAAACCTGATTTCCTTCTTCTTCCTCTTCTTTCTCCTCCTCTTCCTCTAGTTCTTCCTCTTCTTCCTCTTCTTTCTCTACTTCCTCTTCTCCTTCTTCCTCAGACTCATCTGTCATTTCTTCCTCTTCCTCTTCTTCTTCCTCAAACCCATCTTCATTATCTAATTTAAATAGTGCTTGGCGCTTCTGGCGTTCCTCAAACCTTCGGAGTTTCATTGCCTCTTGCAGTTTAGCTTTTAGCACTTGAAGCTTTTCACCTGAACAGAAATATGTAGAACTGCTCTAGTCACAATACAACAATTAAGTATGCATTTTAGGCACCTCCAGAAGTATTCTCGTCACATCCCAAAAGGAAAATCTGAGACCTTAGTATTCTGGGCTTTTTGTTATTTGAACATGAGGATTATGAATTGAAGTATCAAAGAGAACTTCTGCTCCCTGGGATAGTATACTACTCAGGGATTATAAAATCGTTGTTCAAAAGAGAAAAAAGGGGGTTAGGGAGTGGAGCTTCCAAAGTCTGTGGCTCAAAAGCCATGAAGAAAAACACTGATAAATTTACCTATGTTAAAGAAAAAGAGAAACAACTCAAGAGTAAAATGAGTAAATGATATGAACTGGCAGTTCACAGGAGAATAAACATATATTGTTGATAAACAAAAGTAATGCTTAACCTCACTTCTAATTAAAGAGCTACAAATCAAAATAATGAGATACCATTTTCAACATGTTAGTTTGGCAAAAATTAGGTTTGATAATACCTATTATTAACAAGAGGAAAAAGGAACTCATACATTGTGATTCAGAGTGGTAGAACCATTCTGAAAGAGAACTGGATGACATATATCAGAATGTGATATATATCACAACAATTCTACTATAAGGAATTTTGTAACTAATATACCAGCATATATCTGGTACTATCATGTAACACTGGTATGCAATAGCCAAAACTGAAACAAACAAGACCTCCATCAATAGGAGTATGGTTTAATAAGTCATGTTGTATTCATTCAATGGAATATTATGTGGCCATTTAAAAAAAGCCTCAAAAACAAAATAAGGTGGATCTGAGCTCTGGAGTTAGGTGGTCTGGATTAGACCACTGGTCCTACCATTTATTAGCTGTGTAAACTTGAGGAAATGGCTTAAGTACTCTGCATATCAGTTTCTTCATATACAAAATAAAGATACTAATGTTATTTACCTCATAGGGTTGTAAGGATTAAATGAGATAAAACATATAAAGCACCTAGAGCAATGCCTGACAGGAAGTAAATGTTCAATGCTATACACATTCACAAAAAATGGTACATGGATAAAAATATTCCTATAAGGACACACAAGAAATTGTTAATAGTTATCTTTGGGAAGACTAATTTTTCATTTAATACCTTTTTTCAGTGTTTAAAGCTGTTTTCCATGTGATACATTACTTATGATTTCAAGGTGTGGGTGAGAGCTGTCCTTAACACATTTTTAAAACAAAAAGCAGATTACAAAGCAGAATGCATGTTATGATCACATTATTAGATGGGTTGTTTTGTTTTGGGGTTTTTTGAGACAGGGTCTCTGTTGCCTAGGCTGGAGTGCAGTGCCACAATCATGATTCATTGCAACCTCAACCTCCTGGCTCAAGTTATCCTCCCGTCTCAGCCTCCCAAGTATCTGGGGCCACACGTGCATGCCACCATGCCTGGATAATTTTTTTTTCTGGTAGAGATGAGGGCTTACTATGTTGCCCAGGTTGGTCTCCAACTCCTGAACTCAAGTGATCCTCCTGCTTTGGCCTTCCAAAGTTCTAGGATTACAGGTGTGAGCCACTGCACCCAGCCCTGTTTTTGTTTGTTTTTGTTTAAATACATATACATATGTGCAAAGAAGAGAGTTTAAAAGGATAGATACACAATATGGTTATAGAACCTGTCTCTGATAAAGTTTTTTTCTATATATTTTTCTATAATGGATATTTATTATTTTTTATAATACAAATGATATTTTAAAAAATAAAGCTAGCTTGTCCACCCTACACCTCTAGGTGTGCTACACGTGAATCATGCCAGAGATACTCTTGTCCAAAGTCTCAAAGGAAAAATATTCTATAATTTTTCATTATAAGGTTTTCAATAGCCGTGAAGATCTGCTAGAATACAAAGCAAAAACCAAAAAACAAAACCTGTGGGCTCAAATACCTGGTTTTGTGTGACTTGCTCCATCCAGCTTCTTAGGTGCCAAAGTCACAGACACCACATCTGCTTTTAGCTCTTCCTTTCCATCAGTGCCCACGTCTTTCACTATGACGTTCACATTCACTGTATGACCAGCTCTGGGTTTGGCTGCTGGATTAGCATGCTTCCAGAAACGCTGCTTCAAGGCTTCCAGTGCTAAACCCAAACACCAACCGGTATGTCAGTTTGCCACGCTCAAAACTCTTTCCTTTAAGACTTATAAGCTAAGTTTTTTTTAGCTGAACAATGATGAAGGAAACCACAAACAGAGAAATAAAAAATCCCTTGCTATTAACTCCTGAGTCAAATTCACACAACTTAACCCAAACTAATGGACTGTTCCAACAATTCTTCCTCAATGCTTCAAAAATCAGACTTTTAAGACAGAAATTTATACCTGAAATTTCCAATTATGTGCAATTCTCTTGAACATTCTTTAAAAATTCTTTAAAAGTATTAAACTGGTAGGAAAAAAAATTACAAATCTCAACTATTCAAGGGCTTAATTTTCCATGGGTTTTAGTCTCCTTTTTAAAATTCCCTATTTGTTGTTTGTTTTTGTTTTGAGACGGAGTCTCATTCTGTTAGCCAGACTGGAATGCGATCTCAGCTCACTGCAACCTCCATCTCCCAGGTTCATGTGATTCTCCTGCCTCAGCCTCCTGAGTAGCTGGGATTATAGGAGAGCACCACTATGCCCCGCTAATTTTTTGGTATTTTTAGTAGGTACAGGGTTTCACCATGTTGCCCAGGCTGGTCCTGACCTCAGGTGATCTGCCCACCTCAGCCTCCCAAAGTGGTGGCATTACAGGTGTGAGCCACCGCGCCCAGTCAAGTTTTGTTTTTAGAGACAGATTTTTGCCATGTTGCCCAGGCTGGTCTTGAACTCCTAGACTGAAGTGATCCATCCTCCTCAACCTCCCAAAGTGCTAGGGTTACAGGTGTGAGCCACCATACCCAGCCACTTTTCATTTTTCTTTTTAGAGACAGGGTCTTGTTCTATTGCTCAGGCTGGAGTGCAATGGTGCGGTCACAGCTCACTGCAACCTTGACCTCCTGGGTTTAAGCATTCCTTCTACCTCAGCCTCCCAAGTAGCTAGGACTACAGGTGCATGTCACCACACCTGGCTTTTTTTATTTTTTGTAGAGACAGGAACTCACTATGTTGCCCAAGCTAGTCTCAAACACCTGGCCTCAAGGCAATCTTCCCACCTCTGTTTCCCAAAGTGCTGGGACTATAGGCATGAAACTTTGGTTAATTTTTTAAAATGCACTCAAAGCATACTTCAGTATTTTTGTGACTAGCATCCAGATTTTTTTTTTTCCCCTAGAAGGTCTAACTAGAAAAAGAGAAAAATGAAGGAAATCTTTTTATCCTGAAGGCCCCAACATTATCAGCAGCAAAAACCCAACTCTAAAGGATGGTATGTTTACATGGCAAACAAAAGAGTAGAGAGACAAGCTGTTAAGTCTGCCTATTTTGCAGTGGTTTAGTAAAGTTGAAAGCAGCAGGTGGTGGCAGGGAAAAGGGAACAGAAATAGGCAGGTTATATTGGGTGCCTCTAGAGTAAAAGAAATGGTTGGGTGGGAAGATTACCTGGGACTTAAAATAGTAGTGAGGCAAGGAGTACCTTCATTTCATAACTGGAGAAAGCTAGGATCCTCAAAGCTCTTCCTCCCGCAACCCATTGGATCAACCACTTTCTTTGGCCTTTATTACATGACACAACCATCACGGTCTTCATCCTAAAATTCCTGTTCAAGTTCCTCTCCCTCCATTAGTCTCCATTAGTCCATCACCTCTCATCTCCTTTCTTAAGTGAAAAGTCTCTGCCCTAGTTTGTCTCTAACAGCAGCATGAGAACTGTTCTCATTCACATTGCTCTTGTCCAGAAAGCAGAGGAATTAGAGGCAGAAATTATTCCATATGCTATTGTAAGCAACAAAAGTAATATATTTCTGACATCACAAAATTTAAATTTATATGCATTTTCTCATGGAAACCTTATTCTATATGAGGTAAGGAAACTGAGCTGTTCCCACTGTTTTTAACCCCTTCCAATGCATCCAGCACACAAGCTACCAGATTTAACTTCCTAAAATGAGTATCTGACTGAACATTTCCTTTGTTGAAAATCTTTCAATGGTCCTCTACTTACAAAGAGCTAAAGTCCAAGCTCTTAGCATGGCATAAAAATCCTGAATGATCTGGGTTTTCATAACCAACGTCCTTGCTATCTTCACTTCAGTCAGCCAGAACACCCTGTGCTTTCTATTGTCTCTGACATTTGCAGGTCCAACCCCTCCACCAAAAAAGAGCTCCCTCACCCCTCTGTCTTAGTATCTCTACTGAGCTCCTTTCAGAAACTTCCCTGATTTCTAGGCTCCAAGTAAGGTACCCTTCCTCTAGCTTACCAATGCACTCTCAACTACATATCTTGATCATAGCACTGACCATCCAGTATTGTAATGGTCTGTTTGCCTGCCTATCACTCCTATTACACTTTAATTTCTTTGAGAGCAGGGAGTGTTTTACCTGTATACACAGCACCCAACACAGTGCTAAATAAAAGTTTATTGCATGAATGAATGAATATTGATTCTAACTTCACGTACATTATGGCTGGTCTGAAAACTCAAATTTCATGTCAATTCTTTCTCTCTCTCTCTCTCTTTCTTTCTTTCTTTTTCTTTTTGAGATGGAGTCTTGCTCTGTCACCCAGGCTGGAGTACAGTGGTGCCATCTAGGATCACTGCATCTCTGCC
>PVKP010036651.1:0-22288 GCA_004027715.1 Plecturocebus donacophilus | reverse complement strand
TTAACAAATATTTACAGAACTCTCCACCCCAAATCCACAAAACATACATTTTTCTCAGTATCACATTACACCTATTTTAAAAGTGACCACATAATTGGAAGTAAATCACTCCCCAGCAATTGCATAGCATTTCACAGGTTTAAATAAAATATTGGTTGGCTGCTTGTTTGTTATTTTCATCCCTTATTCCTTCCTGTCTCCATTGTTAAGCACAATTATTGGCATAAAAGAGGTTTTTAATATCCATTTTTAGACTGCATTCTAGCCTGGGCAATAGAACAAGAATCCTGTTCTCTCTCCCTCTTTCTCTTCCTCTTTCTCTCTTTCATTTTTTTTCTTTCTTTTGCTCTTTCTTTTCCTTTCTTTCAAAAAGAAAAAGAAAAAATAAGGTGCCATACATATAGAGAGATTATAAAAATGAATCAATTTATGAAGGAGAGATGAAATAAATCCAATATGAGCACAACATGCCTTCTTCACCAAACACCAAAGAAGAAAACCAAATGGATACTAAAACTCCTGTCTGTAATTTCCAGATGCCAAAGATTAATCCGCAAATCATCTGCAGATAAATATGTTTCATAATCACTATTAATAGAAATTGAGTTGATGTGGTATGTATGAGCATTGGCAAATATTCTTCGTGGACTGGCCTCAACCATTAGATCCATAGGCCTAAAGACTGGCACCTGTCAATAAGACACAAGAAAAACAGAAATTACAAAAGGCTCAGTTTCAAATAGCAATTAAGATTCAGAAAACTTCATTTTAGTTTTTGAGAATATAAAATAAAACAATATTACATAGATTTAATTTCAAAAAGTAACTGATGTTGATCCTTTCAAGTGTTGAAATGGGAAGAAGAAAAATGAACAATGTGGATAATATATCTTCTTTTACTGGTAGCAATACTACTAGAATTTGAAGTTCTTAGTTCCAATTTCAGTTGAAAGACATGCCAAGCTAATAAATGTTTATGGTTTAAAATAAAGAAGCTAAAAAGAAAATTAACTCATAACAACCAATTCTTGGTATTTTTTTAGCTACAACTAGAAGATGTTATCTACATCTACTTTTTTGATTTCCAAACAAAATTTACCTTGAAACTTGACCTTGCAATAGCTAACATTACAAACCTGAGACTGAGTCTGATGTCGTGAAACACTGTCTTGTGTTTGAGTCCTGCATCTGTCCCAGGCCAAAGTGAAACCTCTATGGAGGTCAGTTTCTATGTTTAAATGAGTTATTCAATGTTCTACCTGATTACGGAATTATCAGGAAAGGGGAGACAGGCTGTAATTATTTCTGTTCAAGCTCTGCTCAGGGTTTGCGTTATATAATGTGAACACAAACACTATTTGTGACTTTTTTTCCTTATGTACTTACTCGTAGTGTAGTAACTGTAGTAGGATCTCTATACCTTCCATCTTCCTCTTTCAAGTTATACCCTTCTGGTCTTTTGTCCCTTTCACTGATTTTCCATAATTTTATTGTTTTATCTGGGAAGAAAATAAATAAAGTTCTTAAAATAAAAGGGTAATACAGAAGAAGAAGAAAAACATTTTAAGGCATTTAAAATATGCTATTTCACATCTCACCTAAAATAATTCCATTAAAAAAACCCCTCTAATCTTACTAAAAAATTTCCTATCATCAGCTGAATAAAACCATACACACACAGAAATAAAGAACAAAGATCACAAATTTCTACATTAATAGCACTCATTTAATAATTCCATGTGATAGTCAAATGAAGTCACAGCCAGGTCTCTATCCCTATCCCTTAAAAGTAATTAAAGCTAGAGGGGAAAAACTTCATATGCATGCGTGGTGTATGCAAACACATATGTCTATACATACATGTAAACATATACTCGTATATGCTCAACAATGAATTTTTAAAAATTTAAAGGGAACAATGAAGTTGACTAAGACTGCCTATATGTACAATCAAAATAGTAAAGCTGGTCTCCCTTGCTCTCACTTCTTAGTGGATCCTATCAAAGACTCCACAGAGGCTTCTAAAGGACTGGATGCCTCCTTTTTTAAACCTTTCCCCTCTTTTATCAGGGTTCATAAAGTAGGAAACGGGGCCTGTAGAAAACTGACTGATTAAAGGCATACATCCCCAAGTCCTTCAAGAAGACAAATCCCTGGTTATCAAGGATATATGCAATGGCATCTGTTTAAAAACAAACTTTTGTTTTACAATTAAGTTTAGATTTACAGAGAAGTTGCAAAAATTGTAGTGTTCCCTATATCCTTTACCCAGTTTCTTCTGTCAACATCTATTTGTCCAAACTAATACATCGACATTATATATTACTATTAACTCAACTATCGACTTCACTTGGAGATTTAGTCAGGGTTCCCACTAACACTCCTTTTCTGTTCCAGAATTCAAATACTACTCCATTTTAGTCATCAAGTTTCCTTAGTCTCTCTGCTTTTAAGTTTCTCAGACTCGCCTTATTTTTCCTGATCTTGACAGTTTTGAGTAGTGATGGTGAGGTACTTTGTAGAATATCCCTCAACTGGACTTGCCTGTTTCTTCATGATCAGACTGGGACCATGGGTTTTTAGGAAAAGAGCAGAGTGGTGAAGTGACTTCTCATAGCACTGTTCAAGGAGATACATAGTATCAACATGACTTACAGCTGGTGGTGTTAAGTTTGGTCACATTTGGTTAAGATAATGTTTGCCAGGCTTCTCCACTATACAATTACTCTTTCACCCTTGCCATGTGCTATTATTTGGAAGTGAGTCTCTGAAACTCCAGCCCATATTTAAAGGGAGAAATAAGTTAAACTCCCTGTAGGGAAGAGTATGTATCCACATCTTATTTAGAATTCTCCTGCAGGAAGCATCCCTTCTCTCCATTTATCCATTGAATAATTCATTTATATCACTATAGGCTCATGTATATTGATTTAATACTGTTATAATCATAAAATACCATTCTTATAGAAAGGCGTCACATTCCTAATGATCTTTCATAAGCAATGGGTGTAACAGAATTGTTTAAAACAGTATATAAAGCCATTTTATAAAAACAGTTAAAAACAACTGAGAGAGATACCAGTGACTCTAGCCTGGTAATCTCTGTATCATAGAGAAGAATGATAGTTGCCCCTATGGATGCCTTTCTCAATGATGAAGTATAAACAGAGAAAAGCTGCTAACTTTGATAATCTGTCATCTATTTTTCTTCTATGCCCTATGTGATCTTGTTTATAATTGTCTTCTAGTTCAGTCATACAGGTTTTCTATGTGCTATTTACTTTATAAATGTATACAATTTATAGACAGGTATAAGCCTGGACTAAATCTGTATTTTTGAGAAGTATTTGTGGTGAGGATGACAACACCCCTGTCCCTGGCCCAACTGTCTTGTGGCCTGTTTAAATTCATCCTCTTTATTAAAGATCCAAATAAAGAAACCACAATGTATTTATACAACTTTCAGATGAGATGAAATTAGTTTGTAGTACCTAATAGTGTTTACAGGAAGAAAGCTCTTTAAAAATATTTTTTCCCATTAACACAAACAAAGGACACATAAGAATTAGGATAGATATGTTATTTCAGTATAGTGGGGACAAGGCAGGCAGGAAATTGTTTCCCTGAATTATCAACACTAACAACTAAAGCACTGTAAAAGCTGCAGAAGAAGAGTTCCTCTCACCACAAGCAGTGGGTATGAACAAGGAAAACCATGCTGCCGTTTCCTTTGTGGGACTGCAGCTTTATGTAAGACCCTAAAAACTTCTTAACAAGACATTGCTAAAACACATCCTATTTTATGAGTGAATTTTGTATTATTCATATATGTAAGACCCATGGTCAACAGGTCAGTTTCACGTTTTCTGCAGTGTATAATTCAGAGAGGCAAAAGAAGATTAAAGAAAAAGAGAATTAAAACACTTGAAGGAATATTAAATTAACTCAAGTTTTAAGAAGGTGACTATGAAGTCCTTTAAGTAAAAATGATCTGACAAACCCAGTTCATGATGATCATGGAAAGCCCATGCGAAGATTTTTATAAGATTAATTTTGGTTAATCAAACCTGGAAAGTTTGGTACTATTTTCCACCATTCTCCCACAGCTGTAGTTTTTATATACACCCATCACATTGGCAGGAGGGGATGGTGGTGGTACTATGCTCTAACTCACAGAGAAAACTACACAAAATAATATAAAAGATATCACTCAGAATCAACAGATGCTGTCATTTTTCTCTAAATTTCTCTTTCCAAATAGTTTTTCATATATAGTTCAAGTCCTACTCCTCCCATCCCTTCCCGTCATACCCAGATACAATAGTTCAAATGATTCTCATAATCTGCTTTATCCTTCCACATTGGACCCTATTATTAAAGCACTATTTTTAGCATTAAAAAAAATACAGCACCCCCCAATTAGTTGTATTTAGTATTAAGCAACAAAAAAACAAAAGTCTGCAATGTATTCTATAATGTCTTTAAATAAGATTTAAGCCACACAAGTTGAAATAGGATTTGCTTCCAAATAGCAATAGGAGGAGGGGAAGGAGAAGCATCCAAGAAACACACCGGCCATGAACTGACAAGTGTCAGAAGTGGATGATGAGGATGCGGGTCTTCACTATACTATTCTCTGGACGACAGCGTACATTTTAAAAGTTCTCTTTATAAAAAAGCTGATTTAGCCCTACAAGCAATAAACTGCCATAAAATATTCCAATATATAAAATGTTAACAACACACTTCCCTAGGGACATTTACTTCTAAATGCAGAAATTATATAAATGGTTTAATTATTTATCATCTGATGCCAAAGAACAGTGTCTCAAATATCTGAAATACTGAACAGTGCCTAAAATATCTGAAGCTATTTGAAATAACTTAGTTTACCATATAAATTAAAACTGACCCAAGACTAGAAGCTAGCATATGGCAGAAGTAAACTATTCCCTCCACCCATGGTGCTGTGAGTTACAGACTTTAAATAGTTATTTCTGTTTATTTTTCTTCTAGTAAGAAGAGAGGGGAATACAGTTTATTGTGATAAGAGAGAAGGCAGAGGGTACAAATCTCAATGGACTGGCTGGGAGAGCTTTCATGATCCAGATACCCAGAACCTAAAGTATGCCCTCAGTCACTCTAATGATTCCCTTTAGACTCAAGACCCCAACCAAGTCCAAACAATTCACAGGAAAAAGTTTTTTATAAGAACAAAGAAAAAGCACCCAACTCATCATAAAGGATTTTCTGACAGAGCCATTACTAACTTTTAATCCTCACTTAACTTTTCCTGGGTCAGGTGTGGCGGCTCACACCTGTAATCCCAGCAATTTGGGAAACTGAAGGGGGCAGACTGCTTGAGCCCAGGAGTTTAAGACCAGCCTGGGCAACACAGGGAGACCCATTCTCTACAAAAAAATTTTTTAAAAAATTAGCTGGGTGTGGTGGCACACACGTATGGTCCCAGCTACTCAGGAGACTGAGTAGGGGAGGTCAAGGCTGCAGTGAGCCATGATTATACCACTGCACCCCAGCCTGGGCAACATATAATGTCTCAAAAAACAACTTTTCCTGGGCAAGTATAAAAGGTGAGGAATCTCCTTCCAGCCATGTGGATTGCTGGGAAGAAGGCAATATGCTAATGGTAGTCAAGTAGGAGCAGTGCTCTCCTATAGAGTATCCTGGAATGGAGAGCATCCTTTGAGTATTTTCTATCTGTAGTTTGAAATACTTCGTGTAGTTTGGGAACACCTATAAAAAGGAGGACTGAATTAACATTTGTTGAGCACTTTCACTCATGATATATGTAAAGAGTGATTTAATATTCATAATACGATTAAAAATTACTATCTCTAGTTTGCTGCTGAGGAAAACTCAATTCAGTGTTAGTAACCTGCCCAAGATTACGAGACTGAGAAGTGACAGGAACAGTACCTGTCCTAAATCCAATGGTGTAGCAGCCCATTCTTTCCACTACAAACTAGGGTGGAAGTAAACAAAAAATTGGTATCTGAGAATCTTTCAGAAAATCTAAAAACTGCAAGTGGACAGTAAAAAAGTAAAAGTAGAGTTTACATTCTTTATAGAAAAAAAGTCCTTTTTACAAGTATCTGTTTAATGATTCCTCTTTGAGAAGAGTAATCTAGTCTACAGGATATGTGCAACAGATATGTACACACAGTGGGCGCATGGAAAGAAAATATGTATACTTACCATTGGTAGACAATAAAAACTGAGCAGCATTTTTCTGGGGTAACCACCTAATTTTGTTGATCTTCTCTTCTATTTCTAAACTTTTCAAGTAGTCAAACTCTGGCTCATGGCTCTGGAAGGTGCTGTAAACATTGTATTCTCCTCTGCTATGAGACTGGATTTTGTTCTAAAATGGAAACAGAAATATTTGGACCACTGTTGAAAAGTATTTCAAAAGAATCAAATATGTAATCAATTTCAAAGGACCCTGCAAATTCCTGATAACCCATTAGCTGTGTCTTTATACGATTACATTTTGTTTTTTTATACTGCTAAAGACATTCAAGGAATAAATGAGAAAACTTACAGGGGGAAAAAAAGGCTAAATAAAGCTGAATAAATAGCTCAATTTATTAGGGCAATAATGACATTAAAACATGGATCAATTTGATTGCTAATTTACTGTATGTATTTAACAGTATGGAGGCATACTCATGAAAAAAACTCTGAGCACCCATAATAAGGGAGTTCATCTAAAAAGTCGTGATTAAAGAAAGCCTTGCCCAGAAAGACAACAAGCACATCTTGTTGCTCTGCCCACTTTAGGGTCAACTCCCAATCTGTTATTTAATCTGACGTATTGTCCTTCTTTTCCTTTTTGGTTATTTCTCTGCTGAAAGCTTCTTTTAAAAAAAGCACTCGCGTAACTGCAGGGATCCCATTTAACTGCTATCTCCCACCCCAAGACCACCGTTAAAGACAGTTTTGTTACCAATCAAGTCCGTGTTCAGCATTACTCAGCAACGGCCCCATGCACCCTCACCAACTGCTTACTCCCCTTAAATTGGCTTTCTTATCTTATGAACCTGACATACCATAATGATTAATTTCATTTAGTATCACTATGAAAGAATATAATTTAACCTATCTGATAAAGGGACTACTTGTGAATTACTTCAGTTAGTATTAATATCTCAGCAAAAGTAAGAATTATAGTAATATTCACAATTTCATCTTTTGTCCTACTGTATCAAAGAACCATCTATGTAAAAAGTTTAAATAAAAAATAGAATTAGGTATTACTGACAGTCAACTATTTTAAGTAAAAGTGAGTTATCCAGTGAAACATTTAGGACTTCTTGATAATAAAAACAGCCTATTGCTATTCTCCATATCAAAAAGAAACCTCACTGAATCATCTTTAAAGTCTGTTTTGGGTTGTTTTTTCCAGTAGCCTGACTATCTGGGTTGTTCATTCACGGATGGGTGTATTTGAACCCTTGGACAGTAGTATCAATTATTAGAGAGCAAGTCTGCCAATGTTAAGACTGCAGTATCCCACAAAACGATCCACACTGGGGATACACAGAGGGTAAAAATCAGACTCAAGAGTCTTGGTCTCATCACCATACCTACACACCAAATTAGACAGCCTATTCCATTAACATATACATTATATAGATAAAATACTCCAATATCACTTTAAAGCTCTGCAATCTTCCACCTAAAATGACTCACCCAGTCTCACAAAGCTTACCATTATACTCTACGAGAAAACTACAATACCACTAAGCAGGCAACTCAATTTTTAATATAAATCCTGCGTTTTAGACCGGTTTTTCATTTAACACTTAAAGAGACTATAGTATATAGCACTATGTACACTAGGGCGTAGAGGGACAGAATCCCCACATTCAAGTAACTTGTGTATGTCAAACTTTAGTCAAAGTAGAAACTGGTTATGGTCTACACAATTAAGGTAAGCAATATAAAGGGCCAAGGGTGAGCCACACATTGTATCTGATGAGTTAAGAAAGGCACAAACTACAGAACTATTTTCGGAAACAGAACATGAACATCTTCCTGTAGACTCAAGCACAACAACATGGTTCTACTAAACATGATCTCTTACAGAATCCAAAAACAAAATCATAGAAGTGTATGGCAGTTTCAATGGACTGCAAGAAGCACCATCTGTTTGCAACAGGAAATAAATATTTGTATCACAAAATGAGAAAATTCTGTCTAAAAAGTTACAGATACCAGGATGAGCACATGCACTAGCCTCCCCTCTCTCTCTTGAAACTTTACTAAAATTACCGTAGAATTTTTAAAAACAAGTCCACAAGACAAAGAGTAATGGTAGAAATGACAGAAGCAGTAACAAAACAGAAGAGGCTATGAAACACAGGGGTACGAGTGCTAACTAATGGCAGACCGCCAAGAGCTGCAGCAGACTTTTCCTAATACTTTGGGAGGGGATGTTTAGATTATAGTGAACACTACAGCACTGTTCCCTGCACAAACCAAGTACAGTGAGCAAGCCAGAATAAAAAGAAACACAGCCATATACTCAACACTGAGCCACTCAAATGAGAATGCATCAAAATCGAAGGCAGCATTTTTGTTTTGAAACCTCACCTACAGTCACAGAGAATTATGACACATCCTTCAACAATTCATACTGGGTTCACCTGCACAGCACTTTCACCTCCCTCTTTTGTTGCTCGCCTTTATGATCACTATGAGAATCATCTTAACCATACAAACTATTTGCACGGTATTTTCTACAGTAAATTTAGATGTGCTTTATTCCCCAGCACCTATAACAGTACGTGGCACATGTAACAGGCATTCAATAAAGATTTTCAAACCAGGACTCAGAATGAGGTATGTCATATATTTTACATACATTAAAAACACAGGACACAAAACCAAAATCACACATTCTCAACACAGATGCAAACAGAATTTACTAGTATATAAAGGATATCATAATCAAGTTTTAAAGCAAAGTCATAAAGACGGTGTGCTGGGACAAGGATAGACCAATATGCCAATGAAACAGAAAAGACGGTGCAGAAACAGGCCTAAATGATGACAAAGGCTGCCTTGCTGGTCAATGGGGAAAGGATGGTCTTTTCACTAAATGGTGTTAGGTCAATTGACTATTCCTAGGAAATAAAATGAAGCTCAACCCTTCCCCTAAACCACACATGTAAACTGATTCCAGATGAATTAGAAATGTAAATGTGAAGGTACAATAATTAAGTTCTAAGATAGCACAACCCAAAAGAACTTTTCTGCACTGATGGCAATAGTCTGTATCTGTGTTGTCCAGTATGGTTGCCAGTATAGTCATGGTACTAGCCACACACCGAGCACCTAAAATGTGGCTACTGCAACTAAGGAAGTTGATTTTACAATTTATTTTTAATTAATTTATATTAATTAATTTGTTTTTAAGGTGGTAAAGCTGACTTCATTTAAAGAGAACCATGGAGACAGGGATCACTGCAACAGGGTCTTGCAGGAAGAGGAAAGAATGGACTCAACTGCCCGTTAATTTAAATAGCCACATGGATCTAGTGGCTACAGTACGAGTCATCCACTTCTAAAACATGAGACTATCTTCTTAGACCTTGGGAAAGAAAAGTAGTAACCCTTAGAAAAATACTGATCAATTGTATTATATTAATAATCTCTATTTATAACTACACTAGTCAAAAAATGAAAAGGCAAATTATAGAATGAAAAATACTTCTAACAAATGTGTGGATTTTTTTTAAACAGACGGTGTCTTACTATATTGCCCAGGCGGGTCTCAATTTCCTGGGCTCAAGTGATCCTCCCAATTCTGCCTCCTGAAGTGCTAGGATTACAGGTGTGAACCACTGCCCCTGGCTCCTCCAACAAATTTAATGGAGTAAGAGTTCATCTGCAGAAAGTGTAAAGAAAGTCTACAAATCAGTAAGAAAAATGACATACAACCCAGTAGAAAATTATAAGAGATTTCTATAGTCACTTCCAAAAGAAAATACCCAAATAGTCAATAAACATATAAAAAGAAGCTCTGGCCAGGAGCGGTGGCTCACACCTGTAATCCAACACTTTGGGAGGCCAAGGCAGAGGACTGCTTGAGGCCAGGAATTCAAGATCAGCAACAGAATGAGACTATCTCTACCAAAAAAACAAGAAAAAAAAAATTAGTCAAGTGTGGCGATGCATGCCTGTAGTCTCAGCTACTGGGGAGGCTGAAGGGGGAGTATCACTTGCGTCTAGTAGTTTGAGGCTGCAGTGACCTGTAACTGCACCACTGCACACCCCAGCTTTGGCAACACAGAAATGCCCTATCTCTAAACAACACAACAATGCAATCTCAACGTGATTCAAGAAAGTAAGTACAAGGCCGGGTGTGGTGGTTCACACCTGTAATCCCACCACTTTGGGAGGCCGAGGTGGGTAGATCACCTGAGGTCAGGAGTTCGAGACCAGCCTGGCTAACAAGGTGAAACTCTGTCTCTACTAAAAATACAAAAATTAGTTGGGCATGGTGGTGCACGCCTGTAATCCCAGCTATTTGGAGGCTGAGGCAGGAGAACTGCTTGAACCTGGGAGACAGAGGTTACAGTGAATTGAGATTGTGCCACTGCACTCCAGCTTAGGTGACAAACAAGACTTCTTCTCAAAAAAGAAAAGAGAAAATAAGTATAAACTTAATCCTACCCACAAAGTGTTAAATTCTGAAAGACCGATAATACCACACAAAGCACTGGCAAAGATGCAGAACATCCGTAAAATTTATACACTGTTCACAAGAATACAATCGGTGTCTTGTGAAATGGCCATTCACCATTCAGGGATAATGGCAGAAATGGTACAAAACAAAATTAAATGATATCTGATAGCTACTATCAACACAGGGAACCTTCTAGAATAAAGCAAAATACAAGTCATTCAATAAACTAAGCAGAAAACAAAAAAGAAATCTCAAAACTTTCTCTAATGATAATGATGGTCCTGGAGTATTTAAAGATTTTGCAAGGCCTTATTAAATTATATTCAGTAAGTTAATACTCATTCACCTAGTGCCTATTATATACTAAGTACAATTTGGGAGCATATCAGTCACAATTTCCTATTCAAAAAACAATACAGTGGGAGAGATACGTGGTTGCAAACAATTAGAAAGTCAAACCAAGCAGCATTATTCTTTGCCTGTAAGATAGTCAACATTGAAAGGAAATGCATAAAATACAATATAATGCTGTAAAACCTAAAGTTGTTAATCGGCTTTCACTCAGATTATCAAAGTAGCTAGAATATCTGTTTTAAACCATGCTACAGAATAGGTGATAAAGTTACATAGGGGGAATGCTTATTTATTCTACATTTTACACATTACTGAAAGGAATGGGGAAAAAAAAAAAACTCTCCATGTACATGCATGTGGACACACACAAACACTCCACAAGAAAACCGTGCCTTGCTCAGATGCTAGCGTTCTTTCCCAGTTATTTCAGCAACCAAGGAATGGAGGCAGAGCTCAAGGCTCTCCAACCTCGTATCTCTCAAAATAGAATGTCATTCTAACTTGGACCCTTAAGGAATTGGTTTCTCTCTGATAGAAGATTCAAATGAATCTTACCTGGTGTTAGAGTTAAGAAAGAAAAAAAAAAAAGATTTTTATTACTTTTGTCTCTTTCCCTTTGAAGTTCATAAAATATAACAATCTCCTGGATCCTGTTTTATTCATGTGTTAAATACAATTTATTCTCTCAGGACAGGATAGTTTTGGGAATTTAATGAGTAAGTGAGTAAAGTTCAAATACTAGTTTCTCTTCCAAATAAGGATCAAGCCCAATCAATGCAAATTCTGTCATTTAGAAACAACATGATGCAAGTTAATGCATGAGGCCCCGGCATTCGAAGCACCTGATTTCAGACTCTTCTCTGTGCTTCAGTTGGAGAAATAACAAATAAGAAAGGAACAGACTATCTTAAATGTCCTTTCCACTGGTAACATTCTAATAATAAAGTCCTCCCTAACCCCAATAAATTGACTATAGATGAAGTTCACTAGAATATTCCCCTTTGCAAAGGCACAAGTCAAATCTTTCTTAATAACTAGAGACTAAGAAACCTGCAACAACATCTGTTCTGATCGAGTATTTACTTTGAAAGGGTATAGACAGATATTTGAGAAAGAACTCAATTTCGATACATTTCAAAACTATCTACAGAACTCAACCATAAGATAGAATAGCGCAGAAAGACTAGTAGAGTTCATCATCCTTGAACAAGACTTTGAAAAGCTACAATACAGTGAAGTCCAGACACAACTCTGCAGATGACTGATTTAAGAAATGTGCATTTTAAATCCAACTGAAAAATTTCAAAAAATAATGTAATAACCAGCTGGGTGCAGTGGCTCATGCCTATAACCACAGCACTTTGGGAGGCTGAGGTGGGTGGATAATTTGAGGCCAAGAGTCTGAGACCAGCCTGGTTAGCATGGCAAAACCCTGTCTCTACTAAAAATACAAAACTTAACCAGGCACGGTAGTGCATGCCTGTAATCCCAGCTATTCAGAAGACTAAGGCATAAGGATCACTCAAACTCAGGAGGCAGAGGTTGCAGTGAGCTGAAATTGCGCCACTGCACCCCAGCCAGGGTAACAGAGCAAGACTGTCTTAAAACAATAATCAACACCACCACCACCTGTCTGGCAATCTGAGAATAGGTAGGGAAAGTGGAAGAGAAAAAGATCACTTCAACACGTAGTGTAATAAAGTCTAAGTAAATAATAAATGTAAAAGGGAACAAAAGAATGTTTAAATAATCTATGGGCAGAAAAACAAAAAGTTAAATAAAATTTAAAGGCAGCCAATCAACAAAGCTGAAAAACATAATGCCTCATGAGACAAAGAGCCGATGCCCTCTTAGAATATGTGGCCCGTCTAAATTCAATAAATATACCAACAGAACAAGAGGGCACAGAACAAGATGCTTTAATTACCTGAAGTATTAAGGGGTAAAGTAAAACCAAAATCCAATAAAGTAACATATTTTCAATCACCAAATTGCTACTTTTATTTCTTTAGAAAGGTAGAAAAATGCAGTTAAAACCTGATAGGGAAAAAGAACTTATTTTATAGACAGAAACTCTGATTTGGAAAAAACTCTTAAAGGCATTTTTTTTTTCAGGTTCTCATGCATTCTTCCTGCTGCATTCCTTACAAATAAGCATCTAGCTCATGGATATTTACTTCTGTAAACAAAATAAATGAATATCTTCTTCCACATGAATCCTTAGGTATCAAGACTCTCCACCGTATTTTCTTCTGGCTGTACAGCCTACATCTGATTGGCACACAGTAACCAGTACGTCAAGTAAATGCTGTCACATAATCAAAAACAGTAAATTCTGTTCCTTCAACTAAATAAACAACACACTAAGTCAATACCTTTGTATAAAGTATATTAAATTCTGTTAAACTTGTTGATTTTGAGCCCCATATAATTCAGAAAGAGAATACTATCATATTAACAATACTATCCATCTTTTGTGAAAAGCGTGCTTTTTAAGGCTTCTTCTGTATCCAGTTAAAGTGTTTTGGGAATACCACATTGAGCATAAAAAAAGCCAGAGGGAATGAAATCCAAGACAGTTACCAGCAGCTCTAGAAAACAAAAATCAAAAGGCCCCATACTAATCTAGAAACATTTTACAAAAAGAAATGGAAAAAGGTACAACCTCCCTTGTCACCTTACACCTTAACTGTCCTTTAAAACCACCCCATGGGCCCACACTACTTTACAGGATATAGCACAAAGTCTCAGAGGAACTGAAGATCTGAGCAACCTAATGTCAGTAGGAAACCAGCTATTTTGACAACTGCTGATCGCCTGATTTGAGCACTCATGGAAACAATAAACATCCCTAAAAACTAGAGAACATCACCATTCACTTTAATAGCTGTTTGGACTCTTCCCCTCAAAACCCTGTATTAATATTTTCATTAACAAAAAGAGTACACCCTATCATTTACTTTGCTGTCATAAGCTAATTAGAAGCTGCATCAGTAACAAGGGTCACTCATAGCAGGCCATGCTATAAAACTAATCCCTTTGATTAGTTATCAGAATTTTAGACTCTTACTGACCATGTGATTGGCTGTGATTACATCAGAGAAAATCACTTTACTTTTGTGCCTCATTTCTTTAGGTATGCTGATTCTACAACACAGATTCCGCGTAGCAGAACACCTATACAAATATGCTATTTATAATAATGCTATTAAATGACAGCTAAAAATATTAATTATCAGTCTGAAATATACTCAAACCAAATGAAAAACCTCTGAATGACTACTTAGTTTCTTTATGTTATGACTGGGGAATAAAATGGACAGGCAGCAAGAGGACACAGATACCAGCCAGGATCACAGGAAGGAGACCCACTACTTCTGAAGGGTAAAATAAATGAGGGAGACACGAGGGGTTACAGATGTCAAAGTCTGATGTGCCAAGTTCTCTGTTGCTGTTTTATCTTTTCTTCTTCCAAGTAAAGACAATAAACATGAGTGGGTGGAGATATTATGCTCACCAGTTAAGTTACATTTAGGAAAGAACCCTGCCACTAGGTAAGAGAATAAAGCCACAGTAGATCAAATGCCAGTGTATTTTGCTAACAAGACTAGCACCATTATCAGAGTCTAAGAAACATAAGGTACCAGTGTACTCTGGAATGAAGCTATAATAGCTAGATTGAAAATCGGAGACCCATATCCTCATCTGAGTTTTGCTATTAAATGAAGCAATAGAACCTTGTTAAATAATTTTTTTTCTGGGATTTTATCTACAAATTAGGAAAATATGATTTCTTTTCACATTTCAAATTGTAACACTACCTTACAGATATACAGATGTGAATTCATAAAATCTCATCCACTTACATTAGGTATTGAAACAATGGTGCCTCTAAGGTTAAAGTACACGTATTTATGATCAATGACATAGATCCTGAAGACAACACTATTAAGTTCTAATATAAGACAGGGCTTTAAAATGCAGAAAATTAATGAGGCAAAATATACCAAATTAATAGTAACAAGATCAAGTTTCAGGAGTCAATCACCATCATCTCTTTACTTAATCTATCACTTAAAAACATACTGATATTTACACAACTAAGTAATTCTTAAAAGACATGTTACTAATCTGAGTTTCTACAAAACTCTCCATCTTGAATTCTTAAGTATGGTTAAGAAGAATGAGACACATGAAAAGGAAGTCCAATTTTTCCTACCAATGACCGTTCTCAAAAAGTTATTCTGCTTATCTCTTACAAGAGTATGTATTTAACATATTAGCACTTTAGAATTTTCAGTGAGATTTCAGAAAAGAATTATGGGAAACGATTACTCTTTAATGATTTTGTCTCATTTTCTAACACAAGTAAAATGTTTGAGTAATTTCAGTAACTACATGTTAGACCTTTAATTCGAAATTCATGTATTACTTACTAACGGCCTTTAGGAAAATACTAAATACTAATACTCTGACTACATTACTAAACCCATAAAGCAAACATTTCCCCCAATTAAAAAAAATTTTCAGTGTTTTTTTTTCCACACTTGATTTTGACTTGGATAATAAACCATCACAGGAGATGAAAATGGCTTCATTCTCAGGTAAAGTATTTCCAAATTACCTTTTAATTGACAAACTTGTATTTTAGAATTGACAATGACACAATGCCCTCATTAAAAATGAAGACTTTCTGAAACTCTCAGAATGTTAAGTCTAGGGCAAAATCAGTTTTTACAAGTTCCTCTCAAACATTTTTCTTTATAATAAAAGTAAACTGTAGAGAGTCATTAACTTTCAGTAAAAATACAAGGCCAGAGAACACCTATGGGAAAATCTGCTCTAAACTCTAGATTAAAACATTCACATTTTGGTTATCTAGCATGAAAAACAGCAAAGAGCACTGAAAAACGACACGTCAGAAGTTCTGGGTTCTGCTTGTTAGTTCTGCCACTAAGTAATAAAGTAATCTATTTATATCTTGACTTTCCCAATAGTAAATAAAGGGAAATTACAATGATCTGTAAGCTTCTATGTCAACTCTAAGTATGTCAAAGATTCTTATGATCAAGTTTTTGGCTACTTAAAAATGGAAAACTGATTTAGCCCCCCTTCCCACGAGACCACTCTTTGTCAAGCAAAGCTTGAGTCTTATTTTCACATTTTCTTCCAACAAAAAAAATCAATAAAAGGAGACATATTTAGTGTTTGTGCATCTTCTAATCAGATACTATTAATCATTTCTTTTAAAATTAAATTACCTACCTCACTGGGGTGTTGTGAGGATTAATTCATTAGTGTTTGTAAAGCACTTTGAGATCCTCAGGTCAAAGGCGCTATAGAAGTGCAAAGTAGTAGTATTATTACTAGATTCTTTGCTTATTTAAGGAATTTCACAATCCTTTAAAACCTAACTCTGTGTTATGATTTAGACATGTATTTGTAATACCCTGCAATTTATCCACATTACTTTAAACTCTTTTTTAAGATATTATAAATAGGGGCAGAATGTTTCAAAACAACTGATTTTAATGGTTAAACTCTCATTTACCAATGGAAGGAGAGAACGAGTAAGAAAAAACTGAGTGTGACAAATTTTGTTTAGCAAAAAAATTTTACTGAGAAATCTGGTCAATTAAATTCAGAAGTGTGCCTAAGTCATAAGAAAAACAAAACAAAAGCCCCCTTTAATTACAGATTCTGCTTCTCTTTATTCAAAAAGCTAGCACTCTACTTTTAAGTTACTTTACATGTATATACATGCAATCGTCATTTAAACCTTTATATATGAATCACTGTAATAGTATTACTATGAACTGATATCAAAATAATTGACCTGTTTTTTCTTTAAACTAGCCTCTCACCCCTCAATTGTACAAAGCAAACCAAGTATTGAGAAGAAGTCAAAGCAACTTTGCTTTATGGAGTTTTAACAGAAAAATTGTAACAAAGGGCCAAGGCTTCAAAACTGTTAAAATCTTGGATTATTATACCACTTTCTACCCTCTTCTCTAATCAAATATTTTTACAATTAGTGTAATTTTTTAAACCAAAACAACATAACACACATGTACACACATGCACACATACAAAGCTAAGAGAACCAGAGCTGTCTATATATTGGACACTGTATTCAATAATACACTTCTTTAAAAATTCCAACATCCTCTGATGAGATTCTCCAGTGCAACACAAGCTCTAGTCCCAAGATCAAACTGAAATTTATAAATTATACTTTAAACACTTACCTCCTGCTCCTGCTGAAAGATGACGACTCTACCACCCTTATCTCCTGTTGCTAGTAATTCTCCAGAATGATTAAATTCTACTGTAGAAATTATATCTGCTGTATAATTAAGACAAAACAAAAAATGACATTAGTTTTTCTTTCCCAACTCACTAGTTTCAGAACTTAGCGCATTCTTCCTAAACATTCCAAGTCTGTGAACTCTATCTCTGAAGTACATCAACTACCCAACAGAAATAACGTGAATCTAAAGTTATTTCATAAATATTTTGATCCACTAACAAAAATTCTCCCCAGAATAAACCAGTATGAAACTATTTTAACTGAGAATAAAACAAATAATACTAGTTTATTAATATTTCACTAAATTTGTGAATACAAAGAAATCGACAGTTTGTGAAACAGTCTACAATAGCACCCTTAAACATTATCTTGCTATTTTCTTATATACACTTGATAAGCTTGTTTGCATAAACAAAAATAATCACCTATAATAAAGGCACATATTACTAACATGGGGGGAGGGAATTTTAAATGTAAAAATACTTTCGGATGGAATTTTAAGTCATAAGTTGAAATCATAGCTTCAAGCAAATGATTGCAAATAGATCCCCGTTTTTTATACCAGAAATGCTTTGTGCTATGTGTCTTCAACGTGCACGGCTCCTTCAGCTCCCTACACTGCAGGGCCATTAGAACCAGTCATGACACATGGATTCTACCAGCTCATTGCTGACTTCAGAGTCAAAACCAAAGAAAACTGCCAGGTTTTTTTCTTGCTTTTTCACACCAGAGCCCTTTTCTTAAGGAAAAAATTCTAAATTACAGAAATGGGCATAAGATAGAGCAAATACACTGTACAGTTCATCACTGTGTTATTAACAAGTTCTTCCCTATAAAGCATTAAACTGAATTAGAAAAGCCCCTATCAACATGCATTTTAAATGTCAGCTTTATAAGACAACAGCCTTCTTCTGGTGTACAGCAGGTCACTGTTAAGAATTTAAGAATCTGACAATACAGAAACTTAATTTCATATCAGCACTGCATTTCATAATTTTCTTTTAGCAATTTTTTAAAGTCCAGATTTTGAAACGATTTATTTGCTTCCTCTATTGTCTAGGTCCAAGGCATTTAATCTTTTGGAACTCTTTCAGAATCTACCAGAAGTTACACATGCTCTCCCACAAAATTGCACATATTTAAGTGCTCATAAAAATGTGCATATTATCTCAGACTGTTTGGACAACACCTCACTGCCAGGTTTAAAAAAAACCCTGGCTATACCACGGTAGTTACCAGGAGGAAAAAATTAACTTAATGTGTTCACTGCTTACATAAGTAACACAAAAGGCATACAACTGAATATACTGGGCTACTATGGAAAGCCAAACACTAGTAGGTACTGAGAAGTCGTTTGATTAGGAGTTCTGTACTGTATCACTGACTTCTGCAGTGAATAAAGGATTAAAAACATACAAAGTCCCTACACTTGAAGCACATTAGAGTATTACTGGGGAGAGAAGTAGGAGCAAAGAGTAGCAGAGGAAAAAACTGTCAAATTTTATTTGAAGGTTAGGCTCTAAAATCAAATAAGGTAAACAATAAGTCAAAATTATCTTTAAATTCAAATCCCTCACATAGACATCCCTCTGAAGACACAAATTCTTTCTCCTAAGTCCAACTCGGACAATATTCCTTATAGCATTGATAATTTGCTTTATTGCCTAACCATCAAATGAACCAGTTAATACAAAATCATGCTGCATCAAAAATACCTATTTTTGAACTCTAGAATATGCTCTCAGCGTGGTGAAATGCTCACATCTGAAACCAATACTAGACTCAATCTCCTGTTCAACTCAGTGGAATAATGGGCCAAGTTGCCCCTTACTTATTTTCTCTCTTTCCCAGGTCCAAGTAGTTGCATTCACCTAAATTAATTACAACTCCTTGTTAGGTAGATGAGGTTTTACAGCTAACACTTAGGGATACATCAATGATCATGGCATAATTTGTCTGACTACACTCTCTGCTAAGAAGTAAAGTCAGATGGATAGGTTTGGTGTAGGATGGGTTTTGTTTTAATTTAAGACTCTGTCTCAAAAAAAAAAAAAAAAAAAATACTGTCTCAAAAAACACACAAAAAACAAAAAAACCCTCTGACCAGTCTGGAGTGCAGTGGTGCGACCATGCCAAACTCCCGGGCTCAAGGGATCCTCCCATCTCAGTCTCTTGAATAGTTGGTACTATAGGCATGCACTGCCATGCCTGGATAATTTAAAATTTTTTGTAGAGACAGGCTCTCCCTATGTTGCCCATGCTGGCCTCAAGCTCATGGCCTCCAGTGATCCTCCCACCTCAGCCTTCCAAATTGCTGGGATTACAAGCAAGCGCCACCACACCCAGCTGGACTCAATTTCTAATAAAGAAACCTTAATATTCCTTAAGTGAACTGAACACAGAAAACCTAGAGAAGATTAAGTCAGTAAGGACAGCATTACAGAAAAGCAACCGAGATTTGGGACTGAGGGGTAGGTGGGGTGGGAAGGCACATTCCATGCCAATTTATTATTTTTTGACATGAGGTCTTGCTTTGTGGCCCAGGCTGGAATGCAGTAGGGCAAGTATACCTCACTTCAGCCTTGACTTCCCAGGTTCAAGCAACCTTCCCATGTCAGCTCCCTGAGTAGCTGGGACTACAGGTGCAGACCACAATGCCTGGCTAATTTTTTTATTTTTATTTTTGTACAGACGGGGTGTTGCTATGTTGCCCAGGCTGGTCTCAAACTCTTGGGAGTCAAGCAATCCTCCTGCCTTGAACTCCCAAAGTGCTGGGAATTACAGGCACGAACCACAACACCCAGCCCTTATCTATTTTATTAGGAGAAGACAGAACAAGAATCAAGTGATAAAGCAGTAGGTACAAACTTCCAAACTGAAGACGGGGGACTCACACAACTGGTTATAACGTAATCACTGAACATGTGAATGGAAGAGCAAAGTGAGAGGTGTGTAGGGAGAAGAAAAAGACTTTATTGCAAGATGCAACAGAAACAAGACATTTGCTCCAATATTGTACCACTTCTTATGGCAGGAGCAATTATTTTATAATAATTAGAGTAATTACTTAGAAATATTTAGAGTAAAGTGATATGGTATGTGTTTAATAGTGAACTAGTTTTGTAGCAAGAGTAAAGGATTTTAAGAGGCACCCAGGTGTAGGCTGAGGAATCCTAGAAAAAACCAGCCCAAATAGCAAGTGGCTGGACATCAGGAAAGGACAAGAACCAAAGATTCACAACACAAAATCCACTCACTGTAAACTCCTTGAGGGAGACAAATACTGGGTGAATGGATTACCAATGTATAGACTTTCTTAAGACACTGGTGTTTGTTACTATTTATCTTGCCAAAAGCCAATAAACAGAAAGTTTTAGAAACAGCCAACCGAGTTACTGTTCATCTGAATAGTGTAGAGGAATTTCATTTGGGCGAGGTAGATGGGCAGATTCTTGGTCTCCTTGCTGAGATTTTCATACCACATATATTTAATGTAACCATATTTCTAGTAGGAAAACTATTTTCCTGGTTTGTGAAACAGAATTTAAATGTATCACTATGTCATGGTGTTCCTTCTTCCTCCTTTCTCCCTGAAACAAAAGAGAAGAAAGACTATCTACACAATTACTCACTAAATCTCTTAAGTTTATAGGTGATTCCTTGAAAGTTTTCTAAGTTGTGAAATGCCAAGGTCTCACAAAGTCTCACTGGGAATACGACATATTAAAATGATGAATAATTAGGGAGAATGAATTCAAATTCCACTCATAGACCAAGAAAAACATTCAGGAATGAATTATGGAGAGCATTCTGAAGCAGCTTTGTACCGTATGTGCCATTGCATACTGGCGTGCCAAGAATGAAGTATGGGCTTGTCTGGTGCTGCAGAGCACCCACATCTGTAAGCTCTAGTTGTAAGCACCCTCCACACCGTGTATCCTAGTGTGTCATACAAACATCACTGCTTTTTAGGAATGCCAGGACATGCAAGAAACGAGGAAGCACAGTCCTGAAAACAAGGAGACCATTTCATGCTATACCCAAACAAGGCTGGCCAAATACTGGTATCCAGGTTTGCAGAAAATAATCCACTCCTAGAAAATATTCTTCTCATGTTCTGATACCCATACGTAGCTAGTAGCTACCAGAGTGGACAGCACAGGTCTAAAACATAACAGAGTGGATACTGACTTTTATGGCAAACACAAGAATGCTGGAACTAAGAGAATTCTGCACCATTAAACAATGCACTCTGGGTGAAGGACACAACTGTCTTACACAAATACAGACTGCCCCCAGAGGAGCAGGCTGAAAATACAAAAGTGCCATAAAAATTTAGATTCCGGGAGGAGAGATCCAAGATGGCCAATTAGCAACAGCTCAGGAATGTAGCTCCCAGTGAAAGCGCAGAGAACGAGTGGACGCCGCACTTTCCGATGAATTCTTGTTGCCCACAGACCGGGAGATTCCTGGCAGAGGAGCCACACGGGTCGCCAGCGCGACTCTTTTGGCCAGCCCGGTTGTTTTGCCGGTGCCCCAGCGTGGTGCTTCCCGGTGCAGAGTATACAGGACCGACGGGCTGGGCTGGTCCCATCCCCACAAGGAAAACAGCAATTGGAAGTGCTGAGGACTGAGAGTTTCACAGCAAGCGCAGCGAACCCGGGAAGGTCCGGCTCTGTGGGGAAGGGGCGTCCGCCAAAGGAAAACTAAGAAACAGAAAAACTTCATCACCGGGCGGAGAGACATCCAAGATGGCCATGTAGCAGCAGCTCAGGATTGTAGCTCCCAGTGAAAGCGCAGAGAGAGAGTGGATGCCGCAATTGCAGACGAATTTTTGATGCCCACAGACTGGGAGATTCCCGGCGAAGGAGCCACATGGGTCGCCAGCGCGACTCTTTTGGCCGGCGCGG
>PVKP010036650.1:0-22290 GCA_004027715.1 Plecturocebus donacophilus | reverse complement strand
CCCAGTCCTCTCTGCACACCGCAGTCCTCCCTGCACACCCCAGTCCTCCCTGCACACCCCAGTCCTCTCTGCACACCCTAGTCCTCCCCGCACACCCCAGTCCTCCCCGCATACTGCAGTCCAACCCACACACCACAGTCCTCCCTGCATATCGCAGTCCAACCCACACACCAGAGTCCTCCCCGCACACCAGAGTCCTCCCTGCACACCGCAGTCCTCAGAGGCTCTTAGAACAGGGGATGCCCATCAAAGGCAGATCTCTGTGACTGAGTTGCCTGGTCTGCTGAGTGGCTGAGCGGGACAGCGAGGCAGTGTGGGGACGGCAAGGCAGTGTGGGGATCTGCGTGTGCTGAGGCCTGGGTCCCTGAGCTGTGAGCTCCCCGACGATTCCGAGGCCTGAGTCCCTGAGCTGCGGGATCCCCGCCGATTCTGAGGCCTGAGTCCCTGAGCTGTGGGCTTCCCGACGATTCTGAGGCCATGTGCGTTCCTCAGCTTGGCCTGCACACTCAGGCCTGCAACGTTGCACGTGGCCCTCATCCTTCCCAATGCGTATATTTTACTGGTTGCTTATTGTTCATAATTTTTATTATATCCTCTTATTAGAGAATGCTCATTTCAGAGAAAAAAGGATGATTTTTGAAAGCAGCCAGACCAATGTTCTTTCTCTTGTCTCTTGTGTGGTTTTGGCCAAACAATCAAACCTCTGGGTCTTGGCTTCCCCTACGGGAATGGGGCTGGCCGGGTGCAGGGAGCGAGGCCCTGAGGGAGGGCTGCCCGCACTGGATGGGACGTCCCCGCCTGCCGCCAGCTCCTGGGGAAGCAGGAGGGTGACACCTGGTGAGCCGCCTCCCCAGGCCTGCCAGAGGCAGGGAGAGGCCGGGAACGTGCAGCTGCTGGGGACCCAGCCCCAGGGACCACCTGCCAACGTCCGGGGGAGCGGTTCTCGCAAACTAAGAAGGCTGCCTGCGGACGGCAGTGGTACCGGCCTTTATTGGAATGTCTCCGATTTCTTTTGGAAATAGGCTTTGGCAGCTAAAGGTAAGTTCAAAATGTCAAACTCCTGAGGCTTCCAGGGTGCTCGCTCCCTCTGGCTCCAGGCCGAGTCCCTAGCAAGCTGTTGAGAAAGTCTTCAATGTCCCGCGGTGTCGAACTCCCGAGCTGGGTTCGAAGCAGCTGGAAGTGAGGGCGCAGGGCCCGCCTGAGGTGGCTTGGTCAGGGCTGGCCTCCCAAAGGCACCGCGGCAGTGGCCCAGGTTGCAGCTGCTGTCGGGGTGGGCCAGCTTGGGGCCATCGGCTGATCCTCCCGGACGGGCCAGGGCTCGCCGTCAGGCCGGGGAATGCTCTGGCTGTCCTCTTTCACCCATACAGGAAGGGTCACTCAACCACAGGCTCCTAACGAACCTCCTCACCAGTGAGCGTCCTGCCCTCCTCTGGGAAAACCTCCCAGATCCTGGAGGGGAGCTGCTGTGAGCTGGGGGGCTGAGGAGGCTCCCCACGCCCAGCAGCGGGCTCGGGGGATGTGCAGCTGCAGGACCAAGCGATCGATTTCTTTCTTGGTTACAAATTGCAGCTGGAGACGTCCTGACATGCGAAGAGAATCTCGGGGATGAGGTCGCAGGGCAACATCCCGAGGAGAGAGACAGGCTCAATTCCAGTCTGTGCGCACCGGACAAAGTGAGGATGGGGTCAGAGCGGGAGAGCAGGCGGAAAGAAAGAATCCAGGCCGCGCATGCCGGGGCTGTGGCAACGGGTTTATTTTTGAATGAAGGCACCGTGCATTTAAATTAAATGTCACATGTAATTTAGCATTCAGGCGTCAAGAGGCTGAGCCTGTGCAGGGAAAGCCGGCAGCTCGGGGAGTGGCTGAGTGCCTGCCCTCCGGCGCCCACGGAGAGTGCTCGGGAGGGAGGGAGGTGTCTCCATCCTCGGTGTGGGAGGGTCCTCCAGAAGGTGAAGCCGGCTGTTGCTAAGACACTCGAGATCATTGTTTGGAAGGCGTCTTCCCTTCCCTCTCCCCTAAATGACTGTTTAATTGAGGTTACGCTGCACCGCTGACACGCGGTGGAAAGCCCGCGTCTCGCTTGGAGAACTTAATCGAGGCTGATGGAGCCGCACACAGAACCCAGCCGCCCGCCCTTTGTTCCTGATGTTAACCAAGACAGAGGGACCATGCCTGCGGGGCGGAGACTCACAGCTAACGTGGGCCTCCTGAAAACCGGCGGGGAGGACGAGAGACAGGGAAGGAGGGACGGAAAGGGGGAGCAGGCAGAGACACCAACATGGACACATCTCTGCTTTTCAATATGCACAGATGTTGCAACAGACCTGGGGTTCTGCAGCCACGCGGGACTCGAAATTGCCCTGAAGAGCCCGGCCTTGTGAGATCCCCAGTCCGATTTCTGGACCCCACAGGTTTAGAGAAGTTCAGAAAAGCTCCGGCCTTCAGCCTGCAAGCTCCTGAGTAGGATCCCCTAGGGCCTGCACCCCACGCCCCTCCACACGCACTCACGAGGGCCTGCAGCCCACGCCCCGGGCCCCCCACATGCACTCACGAGGGGCTCATCAGAGCCCACCTGCCTGCTCCGTCTGCAGCTCTCACCTGGCCTGGCTGGGTTTTCTCCAGATTGGGGGTGCCGAGTGGCCAGGACGACCAGGACAGGTCGGCAGTCACGGGCAGGGTGGGAACAGCACAAGAGCTGCCTGAACAACACGGTGACTTGTTCGAACACGACTTGACTTTGCGTCCAGGGAAGGAACAGCACAGCTTCCCATCCCCCGAGAGCCCCACGGAGACCAGGCTCCAGGACGGGTCTGCAGCAGCGCCCTGGGCAAGCAAGTGTCCTCGTCCAGACTCTCTTCCTGGGCAGCCCGGGCCAGGGCTCCTCTGGGTCAAGCTGGGCGACTGGTGCGCCGCACGACTGTCCCCTCCTGTGCTGGCCCCAGGGTCACCGCACGCTCTCCCTGCTGCTTCTGTTTCCAGCTGGCTTCCTCACCCTGAGACCCGGCTGCAGGTTCCCAGCCCACCTAAACCCACGTCCAGATGCAGAGGCCACCCCCTGTGTTTCTGGCTTCCTGCCGTGTGTCCAGCCTCCTCTCCCACCTGGAGTCCAATAACCTTATTTTCAGTTGTTCAGAACAGAGCACGCCCATCAAAGGTAGCAAACCGCTGACTCTGGAAACCTGTGATCAGAGACGGCCAGCTCCGTCTCAGGGACGGTGAGGGCCACCAACATGAGGAGTGGCCGGGGGACATCCCCTCATGGCAGCTGTGCCGCCTTTCAGCAGGGTTCCGGGCCTGTGACAGACAGCTGGCAGCACCCACTCCTGCTAGAGTCCAGGTGGGCAATGACCAGGTGGCTTCGGCCCCGGCCAGCAGCAGTGCTGATGACAGCCGGCCAGGAGACGGCTTTCTGTGGCGTGGCTTTCTCCGAAGGGGAAGGGCGGGTGGGGTGTGGGCATGGGCACCCTCCCCAGGCCTGTGTGGGGGGGCTGCGAGGCCAGTGAGGCCACTCACACTAATCTCTCCGCTCAAATCCTAAACAGCTCCCTGTGCTGAAATCAGTACCCACCCCGTGCAGTGAGCTTCTGACCCCGGGCCAGGAGTGTCTGCTTTGCAGTCATGGGCACCGTCCAGTGAGGGATGGTGCTGTGCTCTGGCTGATGCCCACTGGACCCCATGGAGGAGCCTGCCATGGGGTGTGGTTCCCACAGACCCTCTGTCAGGAAAGTCAAGAGCGTATCACAGGAAGTGCGTTTGGTGCATATCTCTTCCTGTCTGCAGCCTCACGTGCCATCGGAATGCAGCCCCAGACACAAAGCCCATGACGAAGCGACCGGCACAGCCACCACCTTCTCCTCCAGCCCAGGTGGCCTCTGTCTGGGCCGCAGCTCACGGCACCGCGGTGAGCCTTCCTCCAACACTCCCATCTCTGAAAATGTCCATTTCTAGTCTCAGCTCCGTTCCCTATCCTGCGCCAGGCCCCACACCTGCCTTAACGCTTCCCGGATCACGGCGTGTGTGCACGGCTGGAGGCCCCTGCTCTCCTTGCATCTGCAGCCGGGCCCTGCCCACCTCCCCGTCCCCACCGCTTCCCTGCCAGGCAAGAACCAAAGCCGCCTGGCACAGCACTCCAGTCCGCGGCCACGTCTGCCGTCCAAGCATCGTGCCCACAGCGGCCACCGGGCCCAGCGTCTCGCTCCCTCCTCCTCAGCCTGGCATCAGCTGACCCCGTCCTTGGAAGGCCTCCCTCTCTGGTTTGCTCCCTCTCTGGTTTGCCGTAGCAGGCGCGGGTGAGAGGCTGGGAGGACCGGGCATTGTGGCTGGGATCTGTGGCAACCTGGGAGGGAGCTGCAAGTCCGAGGAGTTGAGCTGTGAAAACGATGGTCCGCTGCGGGCTCAGGAAGAGCAGGGCACAGTGTGGCCCTTCCCGAGGAAGCCTGTGGGCCCTGAGGCCTGAGAAGCATTGCAGACGCAGGCCTGGGGCTGGGTCCACATGGGAACGCTGCCCGCACTGCCCTCCCAAGGACTCACAAGCCGTCAGGAAACTGAAGCACGCTACCTGGCGCTTCTCCCACAGGGGCCTGCCCAGCAAAGCGGTGGCAGTGCCCTAAGCCGGAGGCAGAAGGGACATGCCCGCCACTCAGCTCCCAGCACACAGGGCGGTCCACGCCATGAGCTCTGGAAAGAAAGCCCAGGAGGAGGCGGTGTGGGACTGTGGGCAGATGTCCCCCCTTGGCTGTGATAGAGGCGACCATGACGATGGCCTTCCATTCTCCACACCCTCCGCGCTCATGACTACCTCGCAGCTGTGCCAGCGTGACCTTGTCACCGTATTTGGAGGAGACGGAGGCTCCGGCTGGAAACATGCCCAGTCTGGGGGCCTTCCTCAAGGGACCCGTGTGTTTTCCTCAAGTTCACGGGACACCCGTAGCACTACGGAGCATGCATGTTTTCTTTGTAACATGCCATGTCAAGTTGGTCATTTCAGGTAAAAACTAGAATAAACACTGAAGCTGCAGAGAAAGCAAGGTGAGTGAGGAACAGGCTAGAGCGAAGTGTGCTTCAGGTGAAGGAAGAACTCAGATGAGAATGTTTTTTTGAGACAGTCTCGTGGTGTCGCCCAGGCTGGAGTGCGACGGCACAATCTGGGATCACTGTGGCCTCAACTTCCCTGGGCTCAAGCGGTCCTCCGACCTCAGCTCCTCCATAGCTGGGACTACAGGCGTGTGCTACCATGCCTGGCTAATTTTTATAATTTCTGTAGAGACAGTTTCTTCACGCTGCCCAGGCTGGTCTCGAACTTCTGGGCTCAGCAATCTGCCTGCCTCGGCTTCCCAAAGTGCTGGGATTACAGATGTGAGCCACTGCACCCAGACAATATTATAATTTTACTCTTAAAAATCTTCATGAAAGTTGTAAATATTGGATTCTTAGATTATTCAAGCTGTCAAAGGCAAAGTACCCAGAAACCCGGTACTGTGCCGAATGTTGAGAAAATTTGCAATTCCAAACAGTAGCTTCTGATGGTGTTTGTTATTTTTAAAACGACGAGTTAGTCTGCGGTGCAAATGGGAGTATGACAGCGTGGCTTTCTTGAGAAGCTCATCAAGCTTCTGGGGCAGGCTCATATTTACAGCTCTGTCTTCACAGGTGGGTTAAAGAAGTCAAGCCATCCTCATTGATGATAAGAAAATGTGGTCCCTATGCACCGTGGAATACTATGCAGCCATAAAAAAGGATGGAATCACGTCCTTTGGGGCAGCATGAGTGCAGCTGGAGACCATGATCCTAAGCGAGCGAACGCAGAAACAGAAAGCCAGACACCGCACGTTCTCACTCATGAGTGGGAGCTGAGCACTGGGTGCCCACGGACACAAAGATGGGAACAGCAGACACAGGGGACTCCCAGAGCGAGGGTGTAGGTGGGGAGAGGGACGGGAGGGGCTGAAAATCCACCCCTTGGCCGCTACGCCCACTGCCTGGAGAAGGGTCCGTCCTTAATCCAAACCTCTGCGTCAGGCAACACACCAGGTAGCAAACCTGCACACGTACCCCGGACTCTAAAATACAAGTTGAAAAAAAGAAAAATGTGAGCATTTTCCATTCGTCACAGGCCCTTTCCATGGTGGCTTCCAGCACCCAGGTTCCCAGCCGGGCTGGGTGGGGCTGGCACTGTGGGGGTAAATGCCACGGTGGTTTACTTGGCAGCTGGCCACGCTGACGTTTTATGGGTAGGATTTGTACCACTACACAAGAATAGTTTTAACCAGAAATCTACATGTGAAAAACAGTAGGACACAGCAGAAAGATCAGACTTCTTTACAATCGGAGAATTACATGTATGTGTTTTAGATGGAATTCTCTGGAAGGGTGGCATTTCCTAAAGAGTTTCCATGAGTGAGTGAATAATGGAGGTTCTGGGTTAGGATCTTGGCTCTAACTTATCTGGGTAAACCGGGACACATTTCTTAACCTTTTAATTAATTATTAATTATTATTTTTGAGACAGAACCTCACTCCGTTGTCCAGGCTGGAGTGCAGTGGCACGATCTCGGCTCACTGCAACCTTCGCCTCCCAGGTTCAAGCGATTCTCCTGCCTTAGTCTCCCGAGTACCTAGGATTATAGGCCCACGCCACCACACTCAGCTAATTTTTGTACTTTTAGCAGAGACAGGGTTGCAGCATGTTGGCCAGGCTGGTCTTGAACCTCTGACCTCGAGTGAGCCGCCTGCCTCAGCCTCGCAGCGTGCTGGGATGACAGGCGTGAGCCCCGCGCCTGGCCAGCACTGACCTGTTAAAGCTCAGCCTCCCGTTTTGAGGAGCAGCAGTATCTGCCTGTGCCGCTGTCACCGCCATCCAGCGCGAAGCTTAGCAGGGAAAGGCGTGAGAAGCCGCTAGCACGAGGACTCAAGGAACAGCAGCAGGGTCCTTAACGTCACAGGGATGAGGGCCAAGCCAGGTATGGGTGAGTCTGTCAGGGGAAGGGAGGAAAAAGCAATCCGCCTGCTGCGGACGGATGAGAAACTGCCCTGGGGAAAGGGGCATCGCTTTCCACTCCGCTGTGGCCAGGGCGGTGCGGGTCGGGGTGCTGGTCACCTACACATGAAGAAGAAAAGGTCTTTCTGTGAAATGTCGGCGGAGCTTGGAACAGGCAGGGCCACGCGTCAGGGACGGGCCGAAGTCAGGCAAGCGGGGCCTGGACCCGCCGAGTGTGGGGGGACCCCTGCCAGCAAAGCAAACGGACGGAAAGTGTCCCTCCAGCAGACGGGCAGTGGACGGAGGCCGAGGCTGCGCCTGCAGAGGCCGTGGAGGGACACCCAGCAGACGCCCGCGGGAGAGCAGAGGGGCGCACCCCAGGCCGCCCGGGACCGAGGCGGGAGCGCTGGAGCTCCTGGGGACGCGGGGGCCGAGGAGGCTGGGTAGGCGCGGGCAGAGCCGGGCACGGGGCAGCTCCCCAGGGAACATGGAGCGGGCAGAGGAAAGGCCCCCAGCCGGGGACGGTGGGCGCGTTAAGCAGCGCGCTGGGCAGTCAGCGGGTTATGAGGGTAAGTTTTATCTCGGAACCGCGTGTCTTTCACCTGTTATTCGGCTGGCATCCTGTGCCGCCCACAAGATAAAAGCTGTTTTTTAGACCTCCCCCTCCTCCTAAAGAAATCATTGTTATTATGCTATAAACAACCTAGTCTTGCAAAACAGCGTTTGAAGAATAAGGGAAATGCCTGACCGAAGCCCACTTGCTCTGCAAACATGACTTCAGAGACCTGTGAAAAGAGCCGCAGCCTCGGACCTTCACCCGGGACTCCCCGGAGGAGGCAGGCTCTGCCCGGACACCGAGGCGCTGTGAGCGGGGAGGCGGCTGGGTTTCCCCGGCAGGGCCCTGGAGAAGCTCTGCGGTGCGTGGAAAACCCAGTACCACGTGGGGGTCACCCACGGGGCAGCTCCCGGAGAAACGCAGCGAAGCCCGGGGCGATGGTGCCCGGGATGCGGTCACGGATGGGAGGCGCTCCCCGCTGCGCCCCGGCCTCGCTGCCGTGGCTGGCTGGGGGAAGGAAAGGGCCATGTTCTAATTTACTGGACACGTACTAATGCCGCCCACATCCAAACGTGGACGGTGACGCGCGTGGTGCGCAGCTCAGGCGCGCCCAGCCACCATTCCCCGCGACCGTCACCCTCCGTGGTCACGCTCAGCTCGGGCAGCTCCTTCAGCGAAGCCACACGGCAGTCAGGGAAATCTCCATGTCCCCAAAGGGCAAGACGGCTCAGAGGCGAGGCGGCTGGTCAGCAAAGCCAGGCTGGGACTGGGCCCCAGAACCTCGTCCCTGTGCAGGTCTAGGTCCGGCTGGCCACACGGGGACTTTGCACGGGATCCGGGAGCTGAAGGGAGCCGAGGCCGATGGCAGCCGCTGTGCTGGGAAGGCTGTGCGCGCGGGATCCCCTCTCGGGATCCCGGGGGTCCCTGGAGGACAGTGCTGGCGTGTCCCCCGCATCCCGCGGTGTTGTGTGCCGTCCCGTCCTTGCTGTCTGGGCTTTGTGTCCAGGTGCCCCTGACCCCGCCCGTCCACCCCACTGCCTCAGAGACGACGCCAAAGCGGCCCCCAGCTCCCCGCACAGGCCCCCAGGGCGGCTTCCTTACACAGGGAAGACCTGTTCAGAGAATCCCCGAGTTCGCGTGACTTCTGGCGACGCTGCCTCTGGGATGCAGCTGCGTGGCGGACGGTGTGCTCCTGGCTTCCCAGCCACGTCAGGCGCTGCTGAACTGGAGGAGTGGCATTGCTCCTCCGCTTTCATACCGAGGTTTATGCCAGGCTTTCCAACTTATGCAAGTCACGTGGAGTAATTCCGACGTTTTAAGAAAAAGGCAAGTGACTCTATTTCTCGTTTTCCTTGAGTCCTGTGAAGGCTTCAGACCGGCCTGGGGTTCGAGTCCCCAGATCTGCTGCTGCCCCCTTCCCTCTCCTGGCAGCCTCAGGGCCTGGGCGCCGTGGGTGTGGCGGCCCGCATGGTCACTTGGGTCCAAGCTAAGTTATGTCTCCTCTGCCCAAATCCTGTCCTCCACTTGCCAAGGGAGCCTGCTGGGCTGAGACGCACCTGCTTTGGCAGAGGCCCAGCTCCCTGCGGACGGACGGGCCCCTGCGGCAGCTCTGGCGGGTGGGCAGGGGTCTGCCGGCGTCCGCTGCCTGGCGCAGGAGCCCAGCGAGGGCACGCTCAGGGTGGTGGGAGAAGCACGGCCTTCCTGGGTGACAGCCTCCTGGCAGTGACGGAACAGCATCGGGGTTGCCAGGAGACCCCGCGGAGGCACGGGGACAGCGTCCCGACTGCCCGCTCTGCTCTCAGCTCCCAGCGCACCCTCCGAGCTCCTGCCTGCCTGCAGCTCCCGGCGGCGAACGCTGGTGCCTGGCCCTCTGTCGGGAGCACGGCGGTGTGGCACACTCCTGCGCTTCTGACATATTTGGGAAAACACACCCCACTCCTCTCTTCTGCTTTGCCCTCAGGTGCACCTCGCCCGACACTCGCAGGAACGCTCTGGGACTCCCCCGCTTCTTGGGTGCCCCGTGTCAGCTCCTCGTGAGCCTGTCAAGGCCTCTTCCTGAATGCTGAGTTTGTAGCCAGACTTCAAAGAATGAGACTGCGGTCCTTCCCAAGGCCTCCTTCAAATGGAAGGCGGGCGCGTGCGGCCCCGGCGTGCGGGGCTCCCTGTCTGGGCGGCCTGGCATTTCATCTTCCACGTTTGCTGTTACTGTTCAATGATGTTCATGTTCGGATATGGACTCACGACTTTGATGCTTTAAAAAATACTTTAACAAATAGTGCACGTGTTGAGAGTGGCTGCCTGGACAGTGATTGTCATGGAAGGTCTTCGTGTTGTCTTTCAAGATGTGCCAGTCCGTGTGGGCGCTGGTGCCCTGGGGCAGCCGTGCTGGTCCTGGCCCGGCTCCTGCCCCTGTCTTGGGAGCTGGACGGAGCTCGCGCTCACAGAGGCCCATCCAGAGTTGTCTGCCCAGGAAGCACTGGTGAGAACCCTCATGCAGGAAGAGGCCAGGGGGGGCAAAGCAGGCACATCTCAGCAGCTCCCCCATCAAGGGTCCCGCCCCTTCCTTCCAGCCTTCCCTGTCATACAGGATGCTGCAGCCCGCCAGGGCACCGTCCCTTCGACGCCACACAGGCCTTCAGAACACGCGCCATGCTGTGACCTGGGGGCCTCCTTCTGCCCCCACAGCACCCACTGAGTCTCTCTCACATCCCCGAGCTGTGATCAGTTCCCCACGTGCCGGGGGTTCTGCACCCTGCCCAAATCTTACAGCTGATGTGGGGCAGAGGCGGAATCCCAGCCAGGCTTGTCCCCCAGGACCATCACCCGGGGTGGGATGGCAATCTCTGGTTTTGCAGCAAAGGGAACTCAGCACAGTCGGGACGCAGGGTGCACGTTCTCGGTGGCCCCACAGTCAGCTCTACCTACATGACCCCAAACTTCCTAAAGGCTCGTGACGCAAATCAAACCCTAAGTCCTGCCCCCGAGGGATCATTATCTGGGCCCAGAGTAGCCACTCCACAGAAGTGCAAAGGACAAGAATGAGCAGAGCCTTCCCCCCGTCCTCCCTCCCCCACCTCCCCGTCTCCCGCCTCTCCCCATGCCCCCTGAGTCTTCTCCGTGGCCCCCCGAGTCTGGCTGCATGCAGCTTCACCCTATCACCACCTCTATTCAGCTGTCACAGTGTCCACGGGCACCTGCCGGGGGGCCTGCCATTTAACAAGGCATCCAAAATAAGGAAACACTTTTCAGAGCCACAGGAGTGAAGTGGGAGTATGGCAGCCCCAGGCACCGCGTGCAGGGAGGGGCATCGGGCCCCCCTGGGAGGTGTGTCCCTGCATGTCCAAGGCCCTGAGCGACCATCCAGCCCTACCCCTGAAAAGCGTGAGGCCCGTGTGCCGGTGCCAGAGGCCGACCCTCCATCAGAGCCCAGGGCTGCCCACTCACGGGCACAGAGGCTGGTCCAGGCCACCATGGGAGGAGGAAGGAGAGGGCTTGAGGTGTCCAGTCCAGCTCAGATTTCCAGCCACACACATCATGGCCTCCAGTGTGGTGTGACTCCCTCATTTTTCTCTCCCTTCCCTTTTACAACAAAAGCTCAGCCCTGGAGGTGTCGGCACAGACTCCGGCTCTCCAGAGGCCCCAGGCGATCTGCCCCAGTCACTGTGGCCACGGGTGGCCTTCGCTCTGATGTGCAGCTTGGCGGTGGCCCTGAGCCAGGCTGGTGTGGCCTTGAGTCCCTTCGCCTAGCCCCCACCCCGCAGCACAGTTAGGGTTCCTCTCAGCTGGGTCCCCAGGGGAGCTGCACCCTGAGCCTCCACCTCCCTTTCGGAGCTGGGAGCAGCTACCCCCATGGCCGTGGAGGAAGGTCATGCTCTGACCTCCCGCAGATTAAATTCTTCTAGAAATCTGAGACTGCATCATTGCTGGGTTTCCCCTTCGTTAGCGATTAATTCCTCCCTTGGATGCTGAGGGCTGGTGACCGGTCCTCTCTTCACAGCGGGGATGCATGCCTGAGTCTCCTGAGGCCAGGGAAGGCTGGCAGTGGCACAGGAGGCTCCTCGGAGGCGGGAGGGTGCTGCAGCGGGCAGGGTTAGGGCTCCTCTGTGGTAGGGTTAGGGTTAGGGTTAGGGTCTGTGTGGCCACCCCCCAGAGCACCTGGTGCCCACCTCTCATTTTCAGAGAAGCAGCAACACCTCACATTCAGTCTAACCCATGACCGTTTTCCGAGCCCTCTCACGTTCGTTTGATATCGTGGTGTCGGTGAACACAGGGCGGTTTTAGTTGCAGCCATGTGAGTGGAGCATGTGGAGGGTTAGGAGAGGCCATGCACACACCCCATAGGACGGCTATAACTAAACACACACACACACCAAAAATGTGCTGGCGAAAGCGCTGAGGAATCGCAACCGGTACACTCTGCGGGGAGGAACACAGTGTGAAGCAGTTGTTGTTAGTGGGTCCTCAACAAATGAGCCACAGAATCACCCTAGGACCCAGCAATTCTGCCGGCACATATGCCCGGAAGAACCGAATGCAGTGACTCAGAGAGAGATCCACACACCCACATTCACAGTAGCAGCACTCACAGAAGCCAAGAGGTGACGCCACCCGAGTCCACCAACGGACAAATGGATAAACAGCATGTGGTCCACCCACACATGGGAATATTACTCAGCACTGAAAAGGAAGGGAATCTGGACACAGGCTACAAGATGGATGAACCTGGAAGACACTGTGCTAAGTCAAATAAGCCGGTCACAATACGATAAACACTGTGTGATCCCACTCGTATGGGGCCCCTAGAGTCATCAGATCCACAGAGACAGAAAGTAGGACCATGGGTCCTGGGGGCTGGGGAGTCAGTGTTTAATGGGGACGGACTTCCAGTGTGGAAAGATGGAAAGGGTTTTAGAAGGAGATAGTGATGACGGTTGCACAGTATTTTGAATGTGAATACTACCACTAAATTGCACATTTAACGGTTAAAAATCACAAATGGTATGTATTTTACCACAATAAAAAATTAGAAAATAAAAGTGTGAGAGGCTGTGTGCCTGGCATGCAGCAGGGAACGGGAGCCAACTGTCTGTCCTCCAGTTAGGAACTGATCCATCCTCCCATCCAGCCATCCATCCATCCAGCACTCATCCATCCTTCCATCCTTCCTCCACCCATCCATCCATTCACCCACCCACCCATCTATCTACCTATCCACCTCCATCCATCCATCCATCCATCATGCACCCATCCATCCTTCCTCCATCCATCCACCCATCCATCCTTCCTCCATCCAACCATCCATTAATCCATCCATCCACCCATCCTTCCTTCCTCCACCATCTATCCTCCAATCCTTCCTCCATCCATCCATTCATCCATTAACCCATCCATCTATCATACATTCTTCCTCCATCAATCCAACCTTCACCCATCCATCCTTTCATCCACCCACACACCCACCCATCCATCCAACCATCCATCCTTCCTGCATCCATCCATCCATTTACCCATTCTATCCATCATCCATTCTTCCTCCATCCATCTACCCATCCATCCTTCCTTCATCCATCCATCTACCCATCCAGCATCCATTCACTCATCCATCATCCACTCCTCTTCCATCCATCCACCCTCCTTCACCTGTCCATCAACCCATTCATTGATCCATCCATCCATCCACCCACCCATCCATTCATCATCCATCTTTCTACCCTATCCATCTGTCCTTCCTTCCTCCATCCAGTCAATCATCCATCCTTCCTCCATCCATCCGTCCATTCACTCACCCACCCATTCATCATCCATCCTTCCACCCCATCCATCCATCCTTCCTTCCTCCATCCAGTCAACCATCCATCCTTCCTCCATCCAACCATCCATTCATCTATCCATCCACCCATCCTTCCTTCCTCCATCCATCCATTCATCCACACATAAACACTTTCACTGAAGAGACAGGGGAGGAATGAGAAAAAGCTCTTCTCAGAGCTTCTATCCAAGAGAGTTGCTGGCACTTGCAGAGTGTGTCTGGAGGACCTGGGTGTTCCTCACAAATGCCTGTGCTGTGGGTCCTATTCTTTTCCCCAGTTTATGGAGGAGAAGCTGAGGAACCCTGAAGTGCAACAGTTTCCTCAACGCTCCATAGAATTTGACTGAGACACCATTTCTTGGAGGTCAGGACACTGAGATCTAAGAATCCAGATGCAACACGGGGGCCCTTTGCAGGTGGCCCTTGAAACATGTTGGCTGCCTCCACGGGGGCCCTCACCCTCCACTTGCAGTTTATGGCATCATAAATGGCCTTTTCTGGGCTTATGCCTCTGGCTTCCTGGCCAGCTCTCAGCACTGGCTCTTGCTCGTGGGTGGACTTCCATCTGATGACCCAGTTGGGAGTGTCTTGTTCCCCTCTGGCCCTGCCAGCCCTCCTCCTGGCACCACCTAGCACCACAGAACAGTCACACCAGGGCTGCCATTGCCACGGCTCCTCCTGCAGGGTAGGGGCCAGGCCTTGGCACATCTTGATTCAAATCATGGCACTTGCTGCGTAGATGAGGAGCTCTGGGCAAGGCACTGAGCTGCCCTGGCTGCAGCGAGGTTGACATGAAGGGGCCAGGCGGTGCAGGGCACACAGCACTCCACATCCATTGCCCATCTATGGGTTGTGAACACCTTGTGCCACATTTGTCCTCGGACCCTGCAAACGGAAGGGGACCACGACAGCTTCTGAACAAGGAGGAGGGGCCTCCCTGTTCCTCTTGGGGTCTTGATTTTACAGTGAGACCAACTGCCATGTTATCTGTGTTCTTACAATAACCCAAACTTTCTCCTTCTACTTTGATAATGACGCCTGGCACTCTGTATGGTGTTTGCCTTTGCACACAAATGGCTGGGAAGTCCTCATGGCCTCACCCTGTGTGGCAGACAGCAGTAAGAACGCTCCTGCTCTCCCAGGAAATATTGCATTGGGGAAGTGAGTGCCCACGGGCACAAGTCGGCAACTGGCCAGGACAACCGCCCTTTCACCACCAGGCCAGCCTGGCTTTCGTGGTCACACGCAAACACGGCTGTGTCTGGTGCTGTGCCTCTGCGGTGCGGTGAGAACTCTAACATGCTCCTCTTAGAAACGCTGTGAGTGTGGGTTGGGAGTGGGAACCAGCGGTCCTGGCAAGGCCGGTCTGCCTCAGTCTGGGAGCCGAGCCAGTCCCAAGCTGAAGCAGCAACTTCCAGCTCCATGCTCCTTCTGGGTTTTGCTTGTCTGTTTTGTTGCTGCTGTTTTTAAACTCAAAAGCAGGTGGGACTTCGGAGGCAAGAAAGCTCAGGTGAGGGACATTAAGGGCACGAAGGCACAGTCCTGGAGGCGTCCGCACACAATTCCTGCTTATTGCTAACACCGAGCGGTAAAGGGAGAATTGCCACCATGAATCACACACTCTGCAGTGTGGCAACATGTACCTTCCAAACAATTAAAAACAACAACCCAGACTGGAAAGGCAAACTCTACTTCAACTGCAACTACGCAAGCATCTTTGTTTAACAAAATTAGGGACAAAACGATTTCGTTAACAAGGCTGCAGCCTCTATTTGTGGCTACGAATTCCCTAAATTGCTGGAACATCAAATCCAGAGCACAGGAGATGTGGAGAGAGCGAGGCCCGGCAGGCTGGTTTTGCAGTCAGCACGTCGTCCTCTGCTCCTCTGAGCAGCTCAGCTGCGTTTGGCTGTGCGATCTGAGTGTGTCCACTGAGGCACAGCACAGAACCACACGCTGTGTCCTCAGGCTTTGCTTCGGGGCTAAGAAGCGACCCGCCACGGTGACAGAGTGTGGTCTGGCTGGGACGCCCGGCCTGGGCCTCCACTTCCCACATCCTGGCCACGTGAGCACACGGCTCCCATGGCTGCAACACTTGTCTTCGATGAGCCATGATAGGGGCCACGTGAGACTCCCCAGCTCCTGGAGAGGTCAAGGGGGCCATGACACCCCAGCCCAGCCCCAAACCCCACCCCCAGGTGTTTCTGTTCAGAAAAAAAAGCAGTTACAAAAAAACCTAAACACATCACCCCACAAGAAAAATCATTTGGAAAAATCATTTGAAAATCACACTGATTTCCTTGAAATATAAAAAAGGCTGATTGATCTCGATCTCATCCCCTCGGCTGAGGGGAGCAGCTTCTGCTTTCATGGCAGTGTCTTTGTTTCGAAAACAAGGAAAAGTGACTGGGGTGTTTCTGGCACCCACAGTGCTGTGGCACCTTTGGAGGGTCTAGAGAGCAAACGGGCCCTCGGAAGAAGTTCCTCCATGACTGCACGTGCACGTCTCTGAGTCAGACGCTTCCTCGCGTTGCCCCCTCAACTGTCAACACAGAGTGGCTGTGGCTGCTGTTCACGGATGCTGGCGTCAGACTGCATGTGTCAGTGGCCATAAAAATATGGCTGCAATGTTGGCCCAACTTTTCAGGATCATCTTCGTTAACCACAGCAAGCCGGAGGAGCCTTCGCCGACACCCAGCCATCGTCATGACAACGCCACCACTGCTGCCAGCCTGGTGTCCACCGAGGGCAGTGGCTGAATGTCCTCATTATCCCGCCCCCCACACGCCTTGCCCGTGCCAAGCAGGGACCAAGGCATGCCGGTGATTTATTCCTGGGCCACTCCCGACGGCTGGTGCAGCGTCGGGGCTTCAGGAGCGGGTCTGATTTCACAGTTTAATTACCGCTAATTGGAGAGGCCACAGCCAATGAGTTGCGCGCACCGGCTCACCCTGCCGGAGTCCCCACATCCCTTCCCGGGATGACTCCCCTCGCTGGGGGAGGTGGGGGGTTTCAGGAAGTTGTGTTGACTTGTAGGCATGACAGGGTGACTACACACCTGTGGAAATGTCACACTAATGCCAACAAGCAAACGGAACACAGACAGGGTTTGGGAATTCAGCCGCCACAATTCCGTGGAAGACAGCTTGGGTCACTGAGACACCCCAGATCTTCTGCAGGCCTTGGGCTGAAGATGTGGGGCTTCAGCCACGCACAGGCTCCCTCGGTCCTGCATAAAACATGCTCACACTTCTTCACCAGGATTTGTAACAACACAGCAGGTGCGGCCCCAGCCCCTGCGCACGGACTCTCTCCCGCAGCTCCCTGCAGCTCTGCGTGTTCCTGCGCCCCACGCCACCACAGCTCCCCCAAAGACCTCCTGCGGGCTTCGCATCTAAAACACGTTCATCTCCCCAGTCAGGCCCGGCGTCTCTCACCTGGGCTCCCACGGGGCCCCTCCTCGCCACCCACCCCTTCACCCACTTTGTTCTTCCCAAGGCCCAGCTGAAGGCCTGGAGGCACGTGTGGGGTTGTGTGCCTCCGATGCAGGCAGCAGTGCGGGGCTGTGTGGCCTCCCGTGCAGGCATCAGTGGCTTACTGGGCTTTAGGATGCAGACCCCAACCTCGGCTGCCACGTTCATGCTCTGCCCCAGCAGCTTGTCCAGCCTGGGGTTCTCTGTGGCCTCCTGGGTCTCCGAGCCTCCCCAGACCTTCACTTCCCACTGGCCTGTGAAGGCTGCTTCTGCTTCTAGAATGCTGCTCTGCAATTTAGAGATGAGATCCTGGAACCCTTAATTCTATTTGTTTAATTCAGTGAATTTAATTTCAGGAACATATTGGAACCATGCTTAGCTTCAGAGCAGAGTTTATATAGATAGGATATGATGGGAGGTTTCTGCTGGTTTAAGTGTGTCAGTCACAGAATGCATGATGTCATTATAACAACTACTATTGCTTAATAATAACGCTAATTAAGTATTCTTAGCAGCAGCACGTGGGGAAACTGGATTTTCAATTAAGCACTTTCTGTGGTGAGGGTCTCAGCAGCTCCCCGCTCTTTACATTAAACCGGAGGCTTTCTGCTATTGTCAGGCTCTGTGCACCCAGAGAATGTGGGAATTATGAATGCGTGAAGCTAATTCCTTTTCATTTTCATTCAACGGGACTGTGAGCTTTTCCAAATACATGCTCCTATTCTGTCCTTTGGGGAGAAATCTTTGTTAAAAAGGAGCACTATAGGGGAGCCGCTTTTGCCCAATGACAGAGCAGATCTGAAAAAAACATCCTAAAATCTTCACTCGTACCCTCTGATACGTTCCTCCAGCTCAGGTAGACAGACACCCTTGGGAAGACCGTTCAGCCAGGTCCAGCCACAGCAAGGCTGTGAGGCGCCTGCAATTGGCTTCATTGCTGGGCGCGCCGAGGAGGGCCATGCGTTTTCTAACACACCTGCCCCGAGAGGTGAGACCTCCGTCCTCCCCACCTGGGTGCAGGGGCTGTGGCCGCTTGGCCAGCAGAGGCAGCAGAAGTAATGACCTGCCAGTTTCCGGTTTCTGGGCTCAGACTCAAGAGACTGGCAGCTTCCATTTCTTGGAACACTGGAACACTTGCTCTTGGGAACCTAGCTGCCATTCTGTGGGGAAGCCCAAGCAGCTCTGCGGAGGCTCCACATGGAGAGGCCCGGAGCTCCCCCACAGCCCTGGCTGAGCTCCAGCAACTGCCACCATAAGGTGCCAGCTGTGTGGACAAGCCCTCTTTGGGTGAGCCCTCCAGCACCCTTGGACCATCCTGGCTGATGCCAGTGGAGCAGAAACAAGATTCCCTGTCATCCCTGCCCAGATTATACAGCTGAGAGCAGAGCAGACCTTTCCACTTTGGGATGATCTGCTACATGGATACAGATTCCCGGGGTACCTGCCCCACAACCCTTGTCTCCATCGTTGATGTAACACTAATCCAACCTGCTGCCAGTTCATGCCCTTCTGTGGCTGGCAGCAGCTGGTACTGACACCTCTTTGCCAAGTCAGTTTAACAGCCACCGACCATGTCACGGGTGCAGAGTGCTGGGTCTGGGACCTTCATAGCGCGATGAGACACAGCCCCTGCCCTCAGAGAGCTTACAATGGAGTGGAGGAGAAAGACACATATGGCACAGGCAAACTGTGCTGGCAAAGCAGTGCAAAAGTCAGTGCACATACACACAGACACATACACACAGACATAAACACATGGACATACACACAGACACAGATGAACACACACGGACATACACACACAGACACACAGACAAGCACACACAGATGCAGACATACACACACACAGACATATACACACAGACACACACACATAGACATACACACCCACATAGACATACACACCGACACAGACGAACACAAACAGACATACACAGACACACAGACACAGACATACATGGACATATACACACAGACACACACAGACACACACAAACACATAGACATACACACGACACAGATGAACACAGACATACAGACACACAGACATATACACACAGACACAGACATACACACAGACACAAACACACACACACATACACAGATGCACACAGACACCCACACACATAGACATACACAGACATACACAGACACACACAGAGACACACATATACAGACACACAGACATACATACACAGAGACAGACACACACACGGACCCACACATACACAGACACACACAGACACAGACACAGACACACATACACAGGCACAAAGACACACACATACACACATAGACACAGACACACACACACAGACAGACACATAGGCAAACACACACACACAGATACCTACATAGATACAAACACACAGACATACACATAGACACACATATACAGACACACACCCAGACACACAAAAAAGACACACACATAGAGGCACACACAGACACATACAGACATAGACATACACATAGATACCCACACACAGACACATATAGAGGCGCACACACACAAACACATCACACACAGACACAGACACACAGATGCAGATACAGTCTGTGAGAGCCCTGGCCAGCAGACCACAGTGGCTGCAGTGTGAGCTCGCCGAGTCAGCTCAGTCGTCCCTGGAGACCCCGGGCTGGAGGAGGAAAGAGCTCCTGACCCAAGTGGATCTCCTGCTCCCTGGAATTGCCTGTGAATGGCTGTGACCTGGGCGAACCTGTTGCGGGTGGCCTCAACGCCACACTTTCTCTAGGATAAATCAGGTGGAGTTGGCACCCAGGGCAACCCCAGAGGACACAGGAGGCTCTCGGCCTGAGGTCTCAGCCTTGGGTCTCTTGGCTGGGTCTGGGGGGACCCCTGTGGGAGGTGAGAGAAGGTCTTTTTGAACAAACACATTGGGTCTTTGGTTTCTTTGCGTCTTTGTTATTCTCTGGCCTCTGCACCCTAGCTCCTTTGTCTAAGCCCCCACGCACTGTGAGGTCATGGGTGGCTGCCCAGGGTGCGGCCCGGAGGGCAGGAACCGCGGATCCGAAGGGCTCGGTGATGTGGTCCAGGCTGCTCTGACTCCGGGGTGCGAGGGGCACTGGTGGGGTCTTCCTGGGCCGCCCGCTCTCCTGCAAATGGGCGATGATACAACCAGCTTCCCAGATCTCCCAGAGCTGGATCCAGGCCCGGGTGAGAGGTGCTTTCCACAGACGTCCACACATCATCCTCAGTGCTGGGATGTGAGATATTCCAGGGGTCCTCAGAGGTGCGGCAGGCACTCGGGGCGCCATGGGGAAGTCATCGGGCGGTGGACGGGCCCGGGCATGGCAGGCACTCGGGGCGCCATGGGGAAGTCATCGGGCGGTGGATGGGGCCGGGCATGGCAGGCACTTGAAGTGCCGTGGGGAAGTCATCGGGGTCGGGGTAGACGGGCCGGGCATGGCAGGCACTCGGGGTGCCGTGGGGAAGTCATCGGGTGGTGGACGGGGCTGGGCATGGCAGGCTCTCAGGGATGGCAGAGCTGGAGCCCAGGATTTCTCCGCAGGCATCTTGTGAACAAGGCTGGGGACGAGGGACAGCATCCCTGGGCAGGGGAAGGTGAGGCCGCAGGTGCTGGATGAGCCATGGGAAGGAGGAGCCGGGCTGCCTGACGGGACAAGTCCCACACACCAGGTCCGGGTTCAGGCCATTGCAGAGAGCAAGGCCAGGAACGCAGCCCCTGACCTGCCCACAGCCATCCTGGATGTCAGGCAGGACGTAAAGAAGCCACACAGCTCGCAGGGACCGAGGCGGGGGCGGCCACCAGCCACGCCGACAGCGTCACTCCCCAGACCTCTGCAAGCGGCGGGTCCCCCGATTCTCCAGATAAACGACGGGATGAACCCAAACAGCAAGATGACCGGATAAAAGCAGTGCTCACTGGGGCTGCGCTCAGAAGGACGATGAGGTCTCCCGTGCGAGGCCCCTCACGGAAAGACCCTCGGTGGAGTCCTCTGTCTGTGGGACCAAATGTGCGCCATTTCAGCAGAAGGGAGAGGGAAACGCATATTTTCCTACTCAAGAGACATAATCAGGGATCTTCAGTCAGAGTCATGGACTGAAGATCAAACCAAGCTCAAAGGATGCTTTTTTTCTTAAAGAAAAAAAGAAAAAAAGAAGCAAGCCATGCTATTTGGCTAGAAAGCATTCTTGTTTGAAATTCCACTCTGTGTATGAAATAGAAGTTAGAAAAAAGCAGGTATCTTAGAAACACACCAGAATCCTGTTTTGTTTTTAGGCTGCCATTTAGAATTCTTACCACGAAAAGCAGACTGATGGGGAGTTTTCACCAAACGCTCCTGGAGGCACATGCGGGCGGCGGCTGCTCCTCTCCTCCTCTCCATACACCTCCCTGCCATCTGACCCCGCACCGACCTTCAATTCTGCTTCCCAAACTCCCCCGTTATCCTCTCACTCTGGCTTCTCCTCCCAGCTCCGTGTCCCGTGTCCTCTCTGCCTCCTGGCACCCCGTTTGTCTCTTTGCCTCCTGGGTGCCTGGTGGGGCTGTTTCCTTCCTGTGGCCGCACAGAATTCCTGTTTCCAACACACGTCCCATCTCCCTCAGCAAACGTCTGAGCGCCCTGGTAACAAGAGCAGGATGGGACTCATCAAAACAGAGGACGTATCTCTCTATTGCCCCATTAAGTTCTTTTTACTATAATTCTTTATGTCCTAAGAGATCTTACACATAGGAAAAAGCTTTGATACATATTCTAAATTATATCTTCGTTTTATTCATAATTCAACAGTGAATACTGTTCCCTGTGTAACACTAAAATAGCTAAATAAACATGAGTTACAATAAAATCAATAAACTGATGTAGAATTTATGTTTCTGGTTTAAAAACAACCAGAACAGAAAACTGAGTGCCTGTGTGTAAGTACAGGCATGTGCTGACCGACTGCACCACAGCAGCCCCACATGCCTGTATGTAAGTACCACATGCTGACTGACTGTGTCACTGGAGCCCCGAGTGCCTGTATGTAAGTACCGCATGCTGACTGTGCCACTGGAGCCCCAAGCACCTGTAAGTACTGTGTGCTGACCGACTGCACCACTGGAGCCCCAAGTGTCTGTATGTAAGTACCGGGTGCTGACTGACTGTGCCACTGGAGCCCCGAGTGCCTGTATGTAAGTACTGCATGCTGACCGACTGTGCCACTGGAGCCCTGAGTGCCTGTATGTAATTACTGCAGGCTGACTGAGTGCACCATTGGAGCCCCGAGCACCTGTATGCAAATACCGCATGCTGATCGACTGTGCCATTGGAGCCCTGAGTGCCTGTTTAAGTACCACGTGCTGACTGACTGTGTCAATGGAGCCCCAAGCGCCTGTATGTAAGTACCACATGCTGACCGACTGTGCCATGGGAGCCCCGAGCGCCTGTAAGTACCGCATGCTGACCGACTGTGCCACTGGAGCCCCAAGTGCCTGTATGTAATTACCAC